>PVLD010011277.1:0-66128 GCA_004027595.1 Dinomys branickii
AAGAAGAAGAAGGAAGAAGAAGAAGAAGAAGAAGAAGAAGAAGAAGAAGAAGAAGAAGAAGAAGAAGAAGAAGAAGAAGAAGAAGAAGAAGAAGAAGAAGAAGAAGAAGAAGAAGAAGGATGAGATCTTCTTCAATACATATACTGAGAAAATGCCACATAAAGTCTCAGTAAAAAGGTACAGATGCAAGGTAGGAAGAGAGTCCTCACCAGAGCCTCGTCATGCTGGCACCCTGGCCTTGGACTTCCAGTCTCCAAAATCATTTGGCATAAATGTCTGTTGTTTAATTGGCCCAATCTATGACTATTTATTGTGACCATCTGAACTTAGCAAGGCATGTAAAGAGGCAAAGAGTATTGTGAGTTGAATTCACAAAAATGTGAAGGGAACAGGACAACTGAGTTTAAAGATCGTGGTAAGAGGTCAGATTTTATTTGTATCCCATAGGGAGCACAGAAGGGTTTTATGCAGGAGAGTGACTTATTCTAAATGTTAAGATGATCCCTTAGACTTCCTTGAACATCTTTCTTCCTTCTCTCCACATACCTAATCCTGTAGATTCTATGCAGTATCTTTTACATATCTGGGTCTTCTAAGGCTGGACCACCCAGGCTGTAAAAGACTGTTTTTCTCCAGGTCAAATCGGGTTTTGGTGCATAATGTGAATGGTCTTCAGTTATTTCAATTTTTGGTCTTTGCTACCTAATTAGATTTTAAACTCCATGAAGACAGGGGCATTTGCTCCTGCAGTACTCAGTATGGTAAATACACATAAGACCATCCTGACTATGTAAATTGTGGAGAGAACTTCCCTTGTCACACAGTGGTGAGAGACCACTGGCCTCATTGTTAGGAGTCACCTCTGGTGAGTAAGCTCAACACCCGAGAAAGGTGCGAGTCTGCTTATGGAGCACCCAGCACTTCTTGTTTCTGCCTGGACCTACAGCTGAAACTCATTTCCTCATCTCCTCTGCAGGAACGTGGGGCCAGGTGATCATATTCTGAACAATAATACACGGTGGAAATGACGTAGGCTCTAATGCCTGGCCTGTGACCCCCTCTGTGCGTGCCTTCATCTGATCTCTCCCTTGAAAACTGAAAGGAGGACACTGAACAAGAGGACAGTGGAACAAAACCATAGAGCCCTAGTGTCGATTTACCATGTGGAGGAATTCACCCAAGCAGAAACACAGTCGGCTGCTATGTGAGAAAACATTAAACTTTTATTATGTTGAGCCAATGACATTTTGGGGGTTGCTTTGTAACAGTAGTTAGCCAACCTTGACTAATTTAGCTACCAGTTATTGATGTAGCATAATTCCAGGCACTTGGTTCTTCGTGATCCCAACATAACAGCTTATCTCAGTTTTACAGGAAAATGCACAAGTATTGCTAAACTTGCCCAAAGACTCATACCTTGTAAACAGCAAAGCTAAGATTTGAATTTAGCCTTTCCACAAAATAAACAAAATGTGAACCATTTCTGTGGCACCAAGCAAGCTATTTTTTTTTTTTTTTTTGCATGGTCCAAGGAGCCTAAGATTCTTAGAGTGGGAAAGAAGAAAGGCTAATGAGTGGAGTGTGACTGATCTCTTTAGCTGAAAGAAAATTATGTACGGATAGCGTGAATGCTTTATTTTGTTTCATTTTGTTTCAGTTTTCCATAGGGTACAACTGGAAGTGAGCAGTAAGTAATTTGGGGAAAAGATCGTCCCTGTCTTCTTCCTCTCTTTTTCCTTTTTTCCTCACTCCATAGAATAGTAGAAGAAATGATTTTCAAAGGATCGGATCGGGCTTATTTCTAGAGAATGGGATGATTGATTGGAAGTTCCCAGCCTCTTGATGTGGGTCTTGTACAGGAAAGTCGAGTAGCGGTCTGCTGCTCCTAACAAAGAGAGGAAAGGCCTGGATGTGATTTAAGTAGCTCTGAGAGAGGATAGTTCTCAGTGTCCTTCTATAAACAATGAAACAAAAAATAAGCAAAAAAATCAAAGATATAAATACTAGTCTTATCAAGCCGGACAGCACTCTTGGAACTTCTTCAAATGTTAGGACTATGTTCACATTCTCATTTCTTCTTTCACGTGTGAAATCTGGTATATTTGGTAGCAACTGAAAACAGCAGCGTGAGACCCTGAAGTCTTCTTAATTTCTTTGGTGGTTTTTATGTTAGAATGCTCGAGACAGAAAGCAAACTCCCAGTGAACACCATCCAGGAAGCGGGCCATGGGGATGAATCGATAGGCTGCCTGGCATCATACCCTATAAAAAGACTGGGGTGTTTTAAGGTGCTGCCAGAGCATCAGACACTTCTGTTAGATAGACCTGGGACTATAAATCTGTGCTCATCACCGCTCACATCTCCTAGGAAAACATAGAGCCTGGAAAGGTCAAAACAAAGTTTCTAAATATTAAAGGTTGAAATTGGATAGACTCGCACTGGAAGGAACTTGGCTGTACCATCTAGTTCCCTGAAATGCTGAAGAAGATGCCCCAGTGGCCCCTTCCTCACAGGTACTAGCCAAGCCATCATCCCAAGGGTATTCATTTGCCAAATGACAAGGACAGTATTCAAATTTATCTTCCCTGAATTTCCTCGTTTTATTTCCCTTGTCTTTCTTAAAGCCGGCTCCTAGGAATCTAGGAAAAAATTGGCCAAGGATTCAGTATTCATAGAACAAGTTACTTGCTAACTACCTTGACTGAAAATACTGCTTTTCATACACTGAATAAAGTTGTTTTCAGGTCTGCATAGTTAGAAAGATCCCGGTTTGGCAAGGTGATTATATTTTTTTCAAATTATGATGAAATGACGGTACAGGACATGAAGACAGAGTTAATCCAATGGGCTCCTGTCCCTCCTCACTGTCAGCCAGAGACTGGGTTGAGTGCAACCAGCCTCACTGGCAACATCTGCCGATAGTAATCTTTGATAGTCCAGGCTGTGGAGACCCTGTGTGTGTTGCAGCTTCCTGGCATTGGGAATATACCATAGTCCAGAGTTAGACCCCGTTTAAAACACTTTGCAACTGTTCAGTAAATGCACGGTGATTTTTATCCTGTTTATTATCTCTCCCAGGGTAGAAGTCAAGAGTCCAACTTGACACTAAACACAACTTTTCTTCACCTTGTTTTGGAAGTAAAAAGTGAGTCACTTCCTCCTCTGAGACAAAGAAGTGAGATTTAAATAGAGAACAGCAAGCAATCGTTATTCTAAATGCAAGGTCTGTAATCAGAGAGGTTACAGGTTTTCTCCTTAACTTTATTTTTGTATAATATATTCTCTGCGTGCAAATGTGCAGCTTATCTTTCCTAGGTCAGACAGGTTTTATCCCTCTCTATGTTAGAACAGTAGACCTTCAAATTAGTTCATTTTATTTTCAACAAAAGGAAAAAGTAGCGATATGCCAGTGGTGCCTCAAGATTTCAGATCTTGTTTAAATAGTCCCATGTTTTCCATAATTACAGATTGAAGACCAAGTTTTGGGACAGAGAGAACTAGTTTGACTCTCAGTGCTGTCATTTGGTAAAGGCATGAAATCAGATAACTTTCTAACGTCTTTAAAACTACCATGTTCTCATCTGAAAATGAAACAATAGTTGTTCCGGATTGGCTAGCTGGGAGGCCTGTGAAGTCACTTACATGAAATGGTAGTCATTTTTGTAAAATGTTCACTATGCTTTTTCTTTGGTATCAGGAATTGAACTCAGGGCCTGGTAGTTGCCAGGCAGGCCTTGTGTCGCTGAAAATGCTCACTTTGATAAAATGTTCAGTCTTGTCACTTTTATAAAATAGCCGATACCTGTTGAGGGAGGGGCAGTTGGAGAATCTTATTGAGTATCTCAGGGCCCTAAAGACCCAGCAACATTCCTTCCAGCATGAGTCTGTCAAGCTTTAGCCTTTAATATTCATATTTAGAAACTTTGTTTTGACCTTTCCTGCCTCAGTGTTTTAGCAGGAAAATGAGCAGTAATGAACCACTGATTTACAGTTCTGGGCTTAGCTTGGATTTGATCTGATTCCTCCCCTGCATCCAGGCCCCCAAACATAAAGGACTGGCTTATCTGCCCTACTATAGACCTTCTTGGTGCATCAAGTCTTCATCTTAAACTTTACTGACCATTAATACCAGATTTGGGCTGGGGATATAGCTCAGTGGCACAAGAGCCTGCCTGGTAAGTGGAAGGTCTTGAGTTCTATTCCTGGAACCACCACCCACGAAAATACCAGACTCACTTGAGAGGAGCTTTCTACCAAGGGGAAGATGTTATAACCTACAGGGTTAATTAACAAGGGCTTCTCGTTTTTTTTTTTTTGGAGCCTGCCTGTAGTACAAATTTCTTCCAGAGAGGGGCAGCATTCAGACACTAGACCCAGGGTTCTGCCATTGTTGACCAGAGCACAGTGCAGTTGGGCTCGGGAGTCCAACCAGCAGGTTGGGGCCTCAATCAACCTGTTGAAGGAATCATAGGAAATATGGAAGCTAGATGAAAACAACACAAGTAGGGGAGAAGCAAATGGTCTAAGAAGCGAGGCTGGAATCCTATAGAGTTCTGAACTGGTAAGCCTGGATCAATGCTTACTCAGTCCTTCCAAAAGACACACTCTCTAAAGGGATAATAACTGTCAACTCCAATCACTTGTCCAAGTCCGTGGGATTCACTGTGGTATTTCCACGCACGGACACCTCACAGATGCACTCTCTTACCTATGTACCTGCTCGTGCACACCTACTTACCCATCCCAGTGGTGTTCATGCTCCAAGCCATTCATTTATTCACTGACAGAGGCAGAACAACTACTCATAGGATCTTTGAATCTGAGAAACACTGTAGTTCAGCTGTATTTGAAGTTAAGGTCAGCACTGAAAAGTGAATCAGATGCCAGAGACTGGGGTCTCAAGTGGACTGGAGCTCATGGTGGTTGAGCTGCAGAGTCAGGGGAATATGGTTGACTTCCTCACGGGGAAACCAGAACCATTTTCCCAGCCCCATAGAAGGGCATCCAAGATAATGTCAGGAGTCCACGTTTCTGTCTGGGCAAATTAAGCATAGCTTAAGCCCCTGGGGTCCCACTTACCCCATGGTGGTTACAGACTTGTATAGCTATTTCAATGACTTTCCAGGAGATAGGGATAAACAGTGTGATGGACAGAGCACCATTTTGGACTTTATAATCCCAAAGGATTCTGCCAAGACTTAGTGCGGAATTTTACAGGAAGTAGCAGGGTGCAGACAGGAAATAGAGCCCTCCTGGATGGGCTGCGATGTGTCCCTCACGTGTCACTGTATAGACTCTGCCTGACCACAAGTCAAAAGCAGGACTGATAGGAAGATCTGAAGGCCTTACAGAATACTTCAACTGGTAAAATTTGTCATATATACATTTTCATCGGATTTCCTATGTGTCACTGATGTATTGAGGATTCCAGAAACATGAAACTATTTCCAACTTTAATATCATTATTTATATTATAGAATCATAAACAAGTTAAGGATGAAGTAGCTTTATCTGCTAGAAAAGTTTCTAGTGAAATTGAATTCCACCATCTTCAAGGTGAATATTCACTCACCCTGTCTGTTTGACTATGGCTGATGAGATAAAGAACAGTACGCAATGCTTACATTTAAATAGTTCTGAAGTGGAGGGAGAATATAAAATTTTCAAAACAAATCAAATGTCACATGAATTTTGTTGTCATTCTTTCTTTGTTCATTGTGGTAAGCAAATTTTGTTTCTCAGAAAGAGAGCTAACTTGTTGCTGCTATTATTCATGTTATTTTTGGAGAGGGAAATTTTCCTAGCTAATTGCCTTTTCTTAATGAATCATTGCCTCAATAGTTTTGTCTCTCTAAAGTAGTTTGTCAAAAAGTTCTAATACTCTGATGAATTTCTATGTTGTCGGATGAAATTTTATGTTGTCAATAAACTCACACTGTCAAGGTATGAATAAACTGAAAGGGATGGCAGAATTATCTCATCAAGGCAGCCAGGACAGCACAACTGAAGACAGAAGACTTCCAGAATGGCTTCAGAAAGTGACAAGAAGGATGGCATAAATGTTTTCGAGGCAAGGGGGAGTATTCTGAGGGTGATTAGGAAGAAGGTATGTCTTTTACTGTAATGATTTTGGCTTAGAAATAGCCAAATGATCCAAAACAAGATGTCTTTTAAAAAATTTACACACTGTATTTTCAACTGTACTTCATATGTTTCCTTTCTCTCTCTTTTCCTCCCTCGCTTTCTCTCTCTTTGCCTTTGTTCACTTTAATGCTGTTTAGCAAAATAGTTTCAATCTTTCTCCACTCCGGAATGAACTCCTCTATAAACTTAAATGTGACCTGGAGACTGACCTTGGAGAGAAACTGGGGTGCTGTGTGTGGCTCTCACACAAAAATGTTCGGCAGGCAGTGTGAAATGCACCACACCCACATTTCCGAGCTCGGCACCCTAGGGGAAGTTGGGAGGATATTCTCCTCAGGCTTGCGTGAAGTTCATGCAAGGCAACCCCTCCCCATTCTGAACACAGTGAATATGCGGTGTGATGAAGAACAAGAGTTATGCTTTTTCTAACTTAGATTGTGAGGTTATTTGGCACAGAAGCATCACCCATTTTATCTAATCCTTACCCTTTCATGCATTTCCTCTATGTAGACCTGGGTTCCTGCCGCTCCTTTTCTATGTGGTTGGGTAAACAACAAACAGCTATTTCTTCTTTTCCACTTTAAAGCTGATCACATGGCCCTAAACTGAACAAGCAAAACACTGAATCTTGGTTCAAAAATAGATATCAATACCAAGCAGATATTGGCTGACAGGGGCTTCTAGGTGACTTGTTGTCGGAGCTGGAGTCTGGTCAGAAGAGATGGTCCCTGGGGGAGGGTGGCCTATAGGAGGAGTTTGTCTCCTTCCCTAGTTTCTCCTGCTGTGCGCAGCTTACTGTCTATCATGCTGTGAGCAGTTCTTCTCTGCCATACTCTTCTGTCTTGGAGCCAGTTGGCTACGGACTGAAGCGGGAGCTAAAATAAACTTCTCTCTTTGAAGTTGCAGGTGTCCGGTACTGTTTCCTCAATAAGAGAGGAGCCAAGACAGTAGATAAGCATAGAAATGCTGGTGGCCATGTTGACCACCACCTGGGAAAGTCTCTTCTGGGAATAAAGCCCACTGAAGGCAGCAAGAACAGAAATATGAAGGACAGATCCATGACGATGTTATTGAATAGTTCAGGATACTTTTGCTTTGGGGTTCTTTTGATTGAGATCAGATTTCACTAACACTGATCAGTGACTTCCTACTCTTCCTCCCCTTTGTCCTCTTCTTCCTCCCTCACTCCACCTACGCCTTCCTTCCCCCTCCCCTTTCCCTTTCCCCCTTTCCTCCTCCTCCTTTTCTTCTTCCCTCTCTTTCCCCTCCCCCTCCTTCTCCTTCTTCTCCTCTTTTTCCTTCTCCTCCTCCTGCCTCTTCTACTTCTTCTTCTTCCCCTTCTTCTCCCCTCCTCCTCATCCTTCTTCTCCGTCTTCCTGTTCTGTCATCCTCTTTCTCTTTCTCTTCTTCCCCCTGGCCCTCTCCTCTTCATCCTTTTTTTCTTGGCTAAGTTTCTTACCACTTGCAGTAGAATCTTAGTGAATATTCTGTGCTTTCAATACACAGAGCATGAAACACCTCCCCTCTTCAACCATATTCATCTATAGGATGAAGCTGAAATCTCTCAGCACGCCCTTCAGTGCCTTTTGGTTTCAGCCCCAGGATGTGTGTGTCTGACCTGAGTCAATGGCCTCCACCCCCCTTTCCTCCTCTGTCCCCTCGTGTTACCTATCGCACACTCCCCTTCTTCAAGGACAGCCTGGGCTTCTCCTGGCCAAGCTCACGCTGCCTGGGCTCTGATGACTCAGGGCGTTTATGTCCTCCTTGACGGTGAGCTTCATTAAACAGGAAGGGGGCAGTATCTTATTTCACTTTTATTTTCCTCAAAGCGCACAGTGATTCAGATGGTGGCAGGTGCTCAGGAAACAGCTGCAAACTGAATTAAAACCAAATTCTGTATTTGGAGAAGTATTTTCATTATACACTGAATGTGCTCAGATTCCTGGTAAATAAACCTTATCTTTGATTGAGCTTCTGAGAAATCCAATTTGTCTGTTTCTGTTCACTCATGTTTAATGTTTTGGGGCTATAGTTGAAAGCCATTTTTGTTGTTATTGTTTAGGTTGGACCTTTAAATGTTAGTTCTGTTTCCAGGAGTCAAAAGCCTCTTGATTAATCAAAATTAATAGCTTTCAAAATAATTTACATTGCCCTGTATCAAGAATGTACAACAAACACACATGGTAGTACTAAAGACTTTCATTAATTGTATTCTATGGACAGGAAATAAAATCCAGAGCAATCAAATAACTTTCACAATGACACACAGCAGGGTTCAGATTGGAACCCAGGCCATTTGATGTCAGAATCTCTGTTATCTTTTCTTCATGTGGCTTCAGCATTGAGGAATTTATGGCTCTTCCCAAAAAGAAACACTCTTTTACACTATTTTCAAATCTTCGTGGTCTATCCCAATCAAAGCTGGAACTTGACAGGCAAACAAAAGATGACAATTCGAGATGGCATAGGAAGGACTGTCCTGCTGGGAGTCTGAACCTCAAATCATGCCCTTGTCCTTTCTAGTACTGTGACCTTTGTCAAGCCTTGGCTTAAGTCTTGGCTTAGTTATTTGCAAAATGGAGATAAGAACTGTCGAGTTGTGAGGATGTAGAAGGGAGAGGAACGAAAAGTTCCCCATATAGTGCACAATGTAAAGTAGGGCCTTGTAAATAGAAACTGTAAATGATAATGCCCGTTCATAGTTTCTGACCTTAGTGATGCTTACATCTGATGTCATTACACTGGTTATGCTTTGCGGCCCTTTCCTGGCGATATCTGTACCCTTCCCACCCAGCATAGCACCTGGCTTGAAGTAAACACTCAAAAATCTGCAGGAATCTCTTTAACTTTAGTTTCCTGGCTTTTAAAGTAAGTGGATCATATTTACCACATGGGCTCCTAGCTTGCTTTGAGGTCATGTGTGCATAGTGATAATTATTTTTAAGGACCTGGACCTGGTAAATAAATTGTAACAGTTGGATGGAGCTGACTGACTATTATCAGACTGTGAGAAGAGTCCCATGGCTTTCACAAAGCACCAGTCCTCGTCACCCCTCCTTTTGTATCTTCCCCATCTTGAGCCCATCAAGGACAAACTATGGATGTGCTTGTCCCTCTCTGTTGACTTAGCAGCTGGACGATGCCAGACACAGGTGTGTGCCCCTCAGGAAGGCTCAGCAGCATGGGGGAGGCCTGGTAGGTGATGCCATGGGGAATAGGCTCTTCCTATTAAATGTCATTTCCCATTTCAAAAAGTAGTGGTGGTGCTGAAATGTTGAATTTCCTGGCCCCTCACCAAAGGCAAGACCCAGGTTGTCTCTGTTTGCAGCATATGCACAGAAGCTCTGGTCATAAAGAGGAGGTTTTATGGGGACATATGCTGCTTGCCCAGAAGCATAGCCAGGCCTGAATGCTATTCCTTGGCGACACCATGATAATATCTCCATTGAGTCCAGGGAAGCCTCTCAGGCCTGCAAGATGCAATTTTGAAATGGATTTCACAGCTGCAGACTATAAGATGACCCAATTTGTCTTTTCCATTTCTGTCTCCTCTCCTATAACTATGGAAATCTGCATCCGCATCTCAGTGATGGGCTGCATAAAATATGCAGCAGGACTGAGTGCTCAGATTTGAGAGCTGCAAAATTTAAGGACAGCTGCTAAAATGATCTTGGGCTAGGTAGGCGATGGGAGAAAATCCACGGAAAGGTATGTGTAGATTTCTGCTCTCCCAGACACAAAGGACTTCTTCCTCTATCCTAGACCCAAAGACAAGAGATGAAGAGGTTGTACGTGCCCCTCATCTTTCCCAGGGAACCCGGGGCTACCCATCCTCCCAAGAATATCCCAGATGGTAAGCGGAACTGAAGTTTGCACATAAATTCTCCCCAGGGAATTGGTGGTTGGTGATAGCAGGCCTAATGAAATTTTTTATTGTGGTTATTACATACAATTTGTACAGTATATCATGCACAGAAATTTCTTCTATTCCTATAAATTTGGAATTGCCAGCGTAAATGCCCAGGCTTACGAACTGCTACAGAACACAATTACCTCTAGATACAAACTCTCTTTAGGACATAAAAATTGTTGCTACTGAGAAGGCTGAATTGCACCGGCAATTTTGTAAATATTTGAGTGATATATTTCCTTTTGGATAAGTTTTCATAGCCTTGGAAAGCTGTCTCGTTTCTTAATGCTTTTGTTGTTGTATTTTTTTTTTCCTGGGTATCACTTTTGGCCTGATTGTTGTTTTCAATCATGCTTAGTAAATCAGACTATTGGACAAATGCCATTTATAAAAGGCTCAGAACTGTATGGCCTTCTGCTGGCATTAAGAGGACTGTCTTTACAGCAGGTTTCTTAAAGATGCAAGAAAGAAAAGCAAAAGCAAAATTCAGGCAAATCCTATACTTTTACCCCCTAGATTGTCAGTTTTTCAAGTTAGAGGTTGCAGACAAGTTTTCCATTTTTAATGAGAGCTGATACGTATCACCTTCTTCTTTATATGCCTTTATCAATGGGGACAACTTTCTCCTAGATATACGGGGTTGCTTTCTAAGACATACCATCGTGCTCATTTTCGAGTTATGTTTTGTTATCAAGTATGATGGTGAAGGATGTTATACTCTCGTATCGATTTTCTACAAGTTCTAATATCGGAGATAAGGAGAGTTCTTCCATCAACTTCCAGCCAACAGAGAACAGAGACTGTTAAAACTCCTCATAAGAGCTTCCAAGGAAGGCAACAGTGATGGATTACAGACTGCCCTAGAAGCGAGGACAGGCGCTTGGTGAGCACGGTGTTTAAAAAAGGAGCCTTCACACCAACCAAGAGGGAAATGAGCTCTCTCTCCTTCCCTCTCTCCCTCTCTCCATCCCTCTCCTCCCTTCCCTTATTTTTCCTATCTTATCTCAGGTGATTCTCTGAACAGCTTATGAATTGCCTGCTAATATTATTCTACATTTTTCAAATGGAGTAAATCCAGTGCGGAGAGATGGCCATCCTCAGTTGAAGTCTTGCGGCTCATGAGTGCTGCAGGTGGGATTTGAACCCGGATCAGATTGGAGTCTGACATAGCTGGGTGCAGTTAGCCTTTTCCTTCCAACTTTATCCTTTCCAACCCACGAGTGTGACTCACCCAGGATTGCAGGGTACCACTTGTGCGTGTTCCCTTAGCTGCTTCCCCACTATGGAATGAATAATTGAGAAACAGAAGATGGATCGGCCCTCCCTATGCCAACCCCAGGAGAATTACGCTTGCATCCCGTGTATGTGCAGCTCCAGGAGGAATTTCGTGAAAGACAGTAAAAGTGTTAGTGGAAGGCTGGGGTCCAATATGGAAATACTCTTATCAATGTTCACACACTTGTGGTAAATAAATTGGGCAGAAAACCAAAATAAATTGGGCAAGAATGTGAATTCGTATTTAGCAAAGAAGCTAATATCCAGGGCAAATACTTTTAAAAGAAGTGGAGAAATTGTAATGTCCCTAGGAATCAAGGAAACATAAAATAAAATAAAACAAAACAAAATACAAAAGATGTCAGTTTTCATTGATCAAAGCAACAACTTTATTTTTCTAGCCATAATATTTACCCTATGAAGGGGCAAGGTGAGGTCGCTTTGGTCAAAGGGGATGGCTGGTTGCCGTGCATTTTCATCTATAGTAGCACAGCGACAATGGTTAAAAAGATGATGAAATTCATCCCTGAATGCGTCTAATGTTACCCGAGCATCCTGTATGTCACTACTGCATGTTGAAGCCTAGAAAAACGCATGGGTCCAATTATTATCCGAAGAGCATCAGTCAAATAATTTTACTATTAATGAATGCAGATAAGAATTGTTAGGAAAATAAAAGTACACACTAAGTGTATGCATAACAGGGAAACCTGTTCTAGACTGGGTAAAATAAAATAAAAAATTAAAATATACATGCACAGAGCAAACCCCACCCCATCAGAAAACTTATTTCCCCACAGAAGTAGTGCTATGCAAAACAAACAAACAAACTTTGATTAAGCAGTTACATTTGATTCTGTCTATGGAAATAACCCCTGATTTATCTACATCTGTACACATAAGGGCTTTTAATTTTTGTGTTGTTAATAATAACACAAATCTGGAGCCAGTTCTCATTAGTGGGAAAATTCTTAAATTATGATATAGATACACAATGAAGCCCCATGCAGGATTTGAAATCAGGATTCTGAGGACTCTTTTGGGACATGAAGTTTCATGCTAAAAGAATGCTGTGTGGAAAATATAGGTTTGGAAACTGCAAATCATAACTCCTTAATTTCATGAAACAGAGAAAGGAAGCAAAATGGGAAAGCAAGAGCGTGGTGTAACAGGTGAGTCACACTATTGTGTTAATGCTTGTCTATGTTCCCTAAATTTCTGCAATGCACCTATTCAAGTACATCGTAAAGAAAACGAAATTTTAAACAGGTGATACATTCACTTCTTGTGTAGGCGTTGAGTGGGTGACACTGGGTATGAGTAAGTGTGAAAACAAATGACACATTCTTCACTGGATTTGTGCTGTATTGGTGTGGCAGAAGATTTAATATTTTCTCTTTTGAATTAGACCTACTGGGACCCTTGCTTCACCTACATGATCTCACTGTGAGCTGCTCTTGCCTGTGAGTGGCAAAGAATTGAAGTTGGCAGCTAACACTGGCAACACTGCCTAAATAATTAATTTAATTAACAACAGCTAACACTATCTCCCAACATTCCTCTAAGGGCCCAACAATTATCAACTTATTTATCTGTCATTACTGTGAGGTCATAAAATGGTGCAGCCTCTGTGGAAAATAGGTTGGCTGGTCTTCAGAAAGTTAAACAAATATCACCATATGACAGAACAATTGTACTCCCAGGTACAGGGGTCCTCCTTAGACTTGAATTCTGTATCAGCAACTTCATCAATAAAAATCATCTGCAATCCCCAAGCCAGTGTTTGGGATGCCTTGGGGGCTATTTTCATGGATGTATACAGTGGCACAAGCATTGAGTTGCCCAACACAGATGTTCATAGCTGAGATCCAACAAGGTGCAGCTCTGCCTTCATACTTCAGATCTCAAAATGAGCAGAGGGCATAGGGAACAATGTAGGTTGGGGAAAAATCTGGTGCTGGGGCCAGGTGGGTGAGATTTAAACCCCACTCCCATTATCTGTAGGTAGGGTGCCCTCAGGTATGTCATTCAAATACTTCTGAACCTTATTTTATCTATTATAAAATAATGTAGAATCTACCAGGATGACTTTTTGGATTTAAGGTAACAATCTCTGTGAGATATGGAGACATATATTTTGGTCAAGGAGCTAGGATTTAAAACTTGATAATTCAGTGTTTTCTGTGATTTTATAGATCATAACTACTAGAAATAATGAGACGTGGCTGATATTACCTCTACTGGTGTTTTCTGTTGCTAATAGTACAGTTACAAAGACTGAGTAAGTTTAAAGAAAAATTTACTTTGGCTAATGGTTGTGGTGGCCCAAGGTCAAGGGGCTGCATTGGCTGATCATGTTTTTGTTGACGGAGTCCCTGACATGGCACAGGGCATCACATTGTGGAGGGGGAGAGAAAGTGGGAGAGGGAGAGGAAAAAAAGAGGGAGAGGGAGAAAGGGAGAAAGGAGTGGAAGGGGAGAGGGAAGGGAAGGGAGACAGAGAGGGAGAGGAGGGAGGGAGAGAGAGAGAGAGAGAGAGAGAGAGAGAGAGAGAGAGAGAGAGAGAGAGAGTGTGTGTGTGTGTTTTGGTCTCCCTCTTCTTATAAAGTCAGCAGTATTCAATCATAATTCAATCTCTACCCTGATGGCTTTATCTAACCTAATCACTTCTCAAAGGCCTTACTTATAACCAACTATAGCTGATTAAGTTTCTCCTCTCTCAATACCTTGCAATAGGTGTTACACTCCAACATAAATTTTTAGAGGAGACAAACTATATTTGAAGTACAGCCATCTCCAAAAGAATTGCAATGAGGGATTCAAATACACGTGCATTAATGTTCACAATAGCACTATTCATGATAGCTGAGAAGGGGAAAACACCCAGACAGCTATCAATAGATGAACAGATAAACAGAATGTGGTCCATTTATAGAAGAAATTATTACTCAGTCATGCAATGAAATAAAGTACTATATATACTACAGTACAGATGAACTGGAAAACATTATGCTCAATGAATGTCTTAGTTACTTTAATGATTGCTGAGCCAAAATACCTGAGGCCCAAAGTTAAAGGAGGAAAGGTTTATTTAGCTCACAGTTTGTAGAGGTTTCAGTCTGTAGTTGCCTGATTCCACAGCAGGGCAGCATGGCACGGGGGCATCACAGAGGAGTAACAGTCCTTGGCAGGGCAAGCAGCAGACAGTGAACAGCAATCCTCAAGCCTCTCTTTCCCTTTTATCCCATCCAGATTATCAGCCTTCTGGGCAGTACTACTCACACCCAAGGTGGGCCTTTTTATTATGCACACCCAGAACTAGGCTAACCCAATCAGTGGGCTTACTTAGTACCACACAACCTTAATCCCAGCATCACGCACCCTAGATCCAGTCAGCTCTCAAATCCCCATCTATGAGCATATGAGGCTTTAAGAGGTCAACTGGATATAAACCATAATATAATGAGAGAAGCCTGATGCAAAAATCATATTTTATATGATGGGGTTTATATGAAATATCCAGCAGAAGCAAATCTGTATAGAGAAAGTAGAGTAATGTTTGATTGACACTGGGGTGGGGGAAAATGGGGAATGATGGCTCAAATGTCAAAGATTTCCTTTTAGGGTAATGAAAATATTTCAGAAGTAATAAAGGTGATGTTGATACAACATTCTGAAGGACTAAATGCTACCTAATTGTACTTTAAAAAATTTATAATAAGAGGTTATGTGAATTTCACCTAAACAACAAAAATCGTGTGCATAGGGATTAGCATTACGCCTATTTTAAGAGAGGAAGGAACTGAATCATCTGCCCGAGTCCTAAGTGCATCAGATGGGATTTGAACCCAACAACCCTGACTCACAGTCTAATGTGTTTGACCCTCAACATCTGCCTTAGCCTTTGGAGATCACAGGATAGAACTTGGCCCAAATTGTGTTCTTGGTAGAAGCAGGTTTCCTTCTCTTCTGCTCCTTTTGCAAGCAGAAGCTGTGTGTGACTCCCCCGAACCGCTGCACTGATATTTGCAGAGAGAGCAAACTCACGCATTTGTCTCATCTTTCTTGTATCCTACTTAAGGTTTCTGTGCTCTCATTTGCTATGGAGGTAGGCTTTAAAAACACCCCACTGTGAAAACTGAACATGCAGAAGGAAATGTGATGTGGAGCTGAAAAAATTCATGTTTCAATATTTAAAAAAAAATTAAAAAGGTCCAAACCTACACTTTCCTGAATGATGTAGAAGAAAAATAACGTGGCCGAGGATAGAACCCTACTGTGTTCCCTCGGGCCCCTGAGATTTATCACCTACACACGCAGTACGCTACAGAAAGGAGGACTGGTGACCCGGGCAATAACTCACCAGCCGGCCACGCAGGCTGTTGGCTGCTGATAGCACTGCAGCACGTGCCCGGGACCGTGTCGAGCCGTCCTTCAGGGCGGGGTCTCGTTTCTAACCCCTGCTCTCTCTGCTTCAGACTCCTTGTTTGTCCCTAACAGTGGCGCTGTACTTTGGGAACTGGGGAGGAGAGTGCTGCAGTTGCAGATAGAAACATGTGCATAGAAAAAGGCGCCTTCGTGCCCAGTAGCGACTGGGGGTAGGGAGACAGAACAAAAGGAACAAAACCAGCCCGAACTGTTAGCCTTAGGTTTGGAGAAATCTCTAACTCTCCTATGAGCGGAAAAGAATCTCATATAATCAGAGGGTTTTAAGGCTGGAATGTCCCTTAAGGAATTGGTACTGCATTTGCAAGATTTTTGGTGCATTTCTTAAAGTACCTAAATTTTCTTTATCTAAGATGCTTAAATTATGAGTGGATTACAGAGAATGAAACAGATATGAAATAATTATTTGGCTTTTAATGGCAGCAGGAAATTTGTTTTGTTTCAGTAGAAACATAATTGTATTAGCACAAGTGAAAGTGTTTCATTACAAATGCAACTGAAAATAATTTAACAAATGGGATTGATGAAATGGATTATGCTCTCTTCTTCCCTCCAGAAGGCCTTGTAAAATGAGAATAAGTTTCTTTCTGTGTCTCTGCTTCTCGTACAGCCAACAAATAGGGCCATTTAATTTCTGACCCATTTCTTGACTCCTCTTAATGACATTTTCTGCAACTCACTCATTCTTTCGTTCAGTATTTATCATGTGTTAATGAGATGACAGAGCTTATGATTTGATGAGGGAGACAGGGAGCCCCTGAAAACAAGTTTTAATACCTGCTGGGCTCCCCCACCTGGATTTTTGTATCCTTCACTCTGCCAGGTTCTGCTCCCTGGTCACAGAGGCTCTCATGGGTTGGGAGTGGGTAGCAGATACATCCTAAGATCTCAGCTTCTGGCAACTATGAGGTTTATGTGCACTGGCGGGTTTCTGTAGTTTGCAAGGAGATGCTGTTTTACTATAAATGTCTTGTTGGAAATGCTCTTTGCCATCCAACACCTTTTACCTGAAGCACTTTGAAGACTCTGAGTAACTTTTAGGCTGAATGACAGTCTAACAGGGAAAATATTTAACCTAATGAACAGGCGGGATCCTCTACCCCTACTCCCATGGTGTGATTTGAGGAGCCCAGAAAGGCCACTCTTCCCAAATATATCACCCATGAAGACCCGTTTTGGAATTCTAACCACAGAAGGAGGTTAATTATGGATACTTGTTATTTTTGTTGCTGGCATTTGGAAAAAAACTGAAGATAGGAAAAACCAGTTTTCCCCTTTGTTATTGGCGGACTACAGACAAAATATACTGGAATGAGGTCTTTACTGTGGGCTCAGACAGGCTGGGTCTGAATTCTGGTCCTACCATTTAGCAGGTAGTTCACGCTATCTAGACTCCAGAAGTCCTGAGAGTCAGAGGTCTCTCGTCACGTGTGATTCACAGAGTGGCTTTATGGATTAAAACAGCTAATGGGTCAGTGGAAGTTGAGAAGTTATGACGGGACATGTAAGAGGCAGAGGAGATCACGTCCCACGGTGGAGATCCCAATCCTGCCTCTTAGTAACTGGATGATTTCACTCAAACAACTTCTCTATACCTGAGTTCAGTGATCTGCTAGAACTGGCCTGGATGGGTCTGATATTAAATATTCAGGTATTTTGTGGGCAGGTTTTTAAACTGTTGGGAGCTTAAAGTGGACTCTGGTGGGAGCAGTTACACCGCAGAAATCAGCACACCCTAAAAAGCAGAGCTCCGCCCACCGCTTCCTGTTGAGAAAACTGGCTTGCTGGTGCACCACTCCTCAGCTTCTTCCTTTCTTGTACGAATCACAAACAGACAACGTATGTAAAGGTCTCAGCACAATGCCTGGCATTTCGGACTCTTCTCATGAAAAACATTGCTATGGTTGCTTCTGTGTTATTACTACTACTATCACCAGTAATGAAATAATATCATTATAGCACTTTGACCATCGTAGGTCCTTGAAAAGTCTTAATTCCTTCCTTATTTATCTGTTACTGTGGTTTCTAGGGTGGAACTGTGACAAAGTAAAGATTGCAGGAGAACAGTTTTTCCTCAGGCCTCGTTGTGACCCTTAAACAAAGTGGAAACTTGTTCTTCTCATTGATCATTATTTAGGACAGTGTCTGGACATGCATATGGCATATGAAGAGAAGCCAGATAAAGCACCCGTGGTTACCGTCTCTTCCCATGAAGTGTCTCTGTGGGTGCCATTACACCGGAATAACCGGAGGGTCTCTTACCATTACGGAGCTGTCAACACTCATAGCAGGCTCTGAAAAGTAAAAAGGACAATGTATCCACAGAGCAGTGGCAGCATCATTGTTTATGAAATGATAACCGCTTCAGGTAGCAGCAAGCTCCAACATTAGCACAACAAAAGCTCTGAGCTGGACCATCTGTTGCCACGTGGACAATCTGGTGGGCTTGCCAAAACCATTTATCCGTGTCGAGTGCATATCCAGTCTGGCCAGTCCTTATGCTGAGCAGAAAGGAAATTTAAAGAAAGACCCATCATTTATCATTGTAGACAGCTGGGCTAGAGTGTGGGCCGAGAGAACTTTTTTTTTCCATGAGAAAAACAAAGGCCCTGAAGATGGGCACTGCTTGCTCAGCTCCAGGCTTCTTGCTAACTATAGTTTCCCCTGCTCACTCCCTTCTTTCTGCTTTTCCATATTGTAAAAGGGAATCACCAGCAGTGGATGCTTGCTTCTTTACCCAAGAATCTGTGAGCAGATGGTACCTGGAATTCTTTAGCTTTGAGTTGTAGTGAATATGTTTATTCATGCCTCCTGAAAGAGAATTCCCAAACCAAAATCTTTCTGCCAGGTCTAAGAGGCATTTGCAGCAAACACCATTGGCTGTGGAGCTCACAGATCTCAGTGTTCATATACAGTCTATTTGCTATGTTTTGAGTGAACTGGGGCTTGTGAACTCACCTCTCTGAACCCCAGCTTTTTCCCTGCAAAATGGCAGTGATAGCTTTCACTGTGGAGTGGTTTTTGTGCATGCAGGTCCACATTTCTGGCTATCATCAGTCTATATAAACAAACATTAAATAGCAAATTAGTATAAGACAAAGATGCTGATATTACATACTAAGATATTTTCTTTAACCTAAAGTTCATTATTTTCTTCTGTTTTTTAAGAAGAAACTGAAAACTTTTAATAGATCCTGAAAATTACTATGAATCTTAGGCACTGCCCACCATGCTTAATAGATAACCTGATTCTGAGTGTGTGTGTATGTGTGTGTGTGTGTGTGTGTATGTGTGTGTTTGAGATGAAATACTGTGGATGAAAATGCTCAGCATAATTGTGAGCAAAATCATAGCAACTAACCTTACATTGTGGGAAATGGAATTTCTAACTTCAAGCTCTGCTTCTGTTCCTTAAAAGCTATATGGATTTGAACAGCTACTTTATATCTGCCTACATGCATACGTTTCTATGCATCTCCCTCTGTGTGACAAAGATATCAGTAGTGGATACTGCATTTTTTTTTTTTTGAGCCTCAAAGGTAGGGTGTCGGTTGTGGATATTGTATGAAGTAAGTAATGTAAAGCTTATAGAGCAGTGACCTGAAATCTGATAAGTTTTTGCTAAATGTTAGCTCCTCCTCCAGTCCTCTGTTAACCATCTCATTTATAGTTTGGCAAGCACATTGAAAAGTAGTAAAAAATAAAAAAAGAGAAGTGGTAGATATGTGGTCAAGGGCAGACCCTCTGGAGTGAGAAAAATTTTATGAGTAAGAAATAAAACCTGAGAAAAAATCACTGCAGCACTGATGTCCCACCCTAAGCCATTCTGCTCTGCAGCATTTTTTTTTAACCAAATCCCATTTAAATGGCCACTTCTGCACATATACAAAATTGGATAGGTGGTTAATGATGCATGAGCATAGTTTATAGGAATCCACTTGACCTGTGGGGGGATCAATTCCATGATTTGATTAAAGGCTTAACCTTTCAGAGTCCAGCTTTGACCCCATGTTCACAGATAAATCTTCAAAGCTGATAGATCCTGACATTTAAGACTTTGTCCCAAGAAAGATAACATTCCAGTTTTCCATCTTCCTAATAGAGATCAAATAGACCCAGTGATGCCATTGATTGGTTGTATCAGTTTCTTCACTGGTAAAATAACAGAATTAGGTTAAGGAACCATCTTTACAACTTTGCTTCTCAGATTGGAGAGATTCTTAGTCAAGTGCTTTCACTGGTTTTGGGGGAAGTCCAGTGGCAAGACTCTGCTCCTCCTTCTTCCAGAAGGTCCCACTGGAATCTGTGTGACCTTTGGATTTTACATAAGATGTGAGTTCCACAAAAGTTTTATGGCTAAAAAAAAGTAATAGAGTGTGCAAAACTGGACTATATGACATCTTTGTTTACTACTAATTATGATGTTTGGAAGCAGTGAGCCAAATCTGAAATAAAAATGAACAGGAATACACACAAGATTAAACTCTGAATCCTCAAAGAAGATTTTTCAAGTAGAGAATGGAAGGAATATCCTGAGGAAAACACAAAAGAAAACTACCTGCGGGTTTCAGCTGGGAAAATCTCACGATGAATTAAGAACATGAAGTTACCATAAGACAACAAATCAAAGCAACTGTCAGCCACTGGGAAGACCCCCACTACCATAGTAAGCTGGTATCTTTCATGCAAATTAACAGAAAGATAGTTCCAAAACCAGTAAGGTAAATCCCCCTTTATATTATTGGATGGTTATACCTTACTGCATATAGTCTGATTTTTCAGGAGGTCACACTGTAGTAGCATTTTGTAGTCTTTCACTAGAAGTTTCAGGAATATTCATTTCTTACCTACTCAACATCTCTTTTCAAAGTTTCCTGCACAACTATGTCAATAGACGTATATAAAAAATCAAAACCATAAGCAATTACTCACAAAGTTCAAAGAGTTCTTCTAAAGTGCATTGAATGTATAATCTTTTAAAATCCCATTTAATTCTCATAGCTTCCCTATTAAGTATATTTTATTATCTCTATATTGTTCCCAGAGGAGGAAAGTAAGGCTCAGAGATGTTGAGTAAACTGTAGCATCATCACAAAGGAATAGGCAAGGCAAATGAATATCCGAGTAGAAATTTGTGACTATCTAGGTCTAGGCCAAAAGTTCTCCATAAAGTAGATGTGGGGGAGCTGTTGTGAAGCTTCTGGCTTCAGCTGGATGCCCACACAAAATTCTATGCTTACGTGGAACTTTGTGCTTTAAACACAAATATGAAGGAGTTGAAGGATATTCTCATATCTGATCAGCTGCAGGATATACAAACTGAAAGCAATGGTATTTAAGTTTATATGAGAAAAGAGTAAACATTCTGAATGTCCTGTGAAGTCCAGCAGCCCTTGAATCTTTCACTTTCTATTGACATGGTAGAAGTAAAGCAGAAGAAAGAATCACTTCTGGCTATATGACCTGGAAACTCCAAAGTGACTGAGTCTATTGCAAACATGGACAAAGAGTATCTCCGTTCCGAATTATCAGATCATCTAGCTGTCCTCTCTGAAGGAAGTCAGGTACTAGGCAATGGAGAAGCAAGCCATTGAAATGAAAGTATCTGTAATTATCTTTTCCCATAGTTATTCCTGAAAGCCACCCTAAATGCTCCCTTGCAAACTCAGGTATGTGGAACCAGAAGAGAACTCACAAACTGGTCACAAAGCAGTTATCATTATATATTTTAGATTGCAACAAAAGATGGATCTTGTTGAAGGTAGGTAGGAGTTAGGAACGTAGGCAATGAATACAGAAAAGCAGATATAAGTTTCTGGCCCTCAGACTGTTGTGAAAGAGACGGTTTCTTATAAGGTAGGTGGCCTCCGTGGTAGAAGGTGAACAAGCAGAAGGTGCAGGATGCCTAGCAAGGATTCTCAATATTATTCATCATGTGGTCTGAGCACTGATTCCAGACTTAAACATCATTACTGGACTGCAACTATATTAATAAAGATATTGAGAGCAAACATTATAAGGTTCTTTAGCAATTTGATGAATTTTATATTTATTGAGCTGAATAGTAAAATAATTGAAGTAATTTAGGCTTATAAATTTAATTTTGTTCTACTAAGAACTTACTTTTAAAAAAATAAACACATCAGTCTGTAGATGCATAAAGATGTTTTTAAAAAGAACTTTACTACCCATAGTTAGTTTTAGATGCACCAGATAGAGAAATTTCGTTACTGGGTAGAAAGCTTGGGCAGTACCAGCATTAAGGTCCCTAGTAAGACTGAATCATACACAATTGAAAGAATAACATGAAAATTACCTGGCATTCCAGGCACGTGTCAGGTACTCCATACACTCTTCCTTATCCTAATTTCATGGTTATTACAGGACATACATTGATGGCCAATCATTTGTGCACAGAAATTAAAATCATAATTTGAGATGTGATATGTATATTTACCAATCCCTGAAGATGAAGGTAATTATTATGCATCACAATAATATGTATAAACAATGAAAGATGTAAAAACAAAGGAAACAAAAACAGTTACAATCATATTTATAAGGGAGAAAAGTTGGAAACTTATTTCCAGTCCCAAAGATTTTGCATCTGTAAATTTTGCAAGATGCTTGCCTATATATGCCTATGTACACTTTCTTTGCACTGTGTCACTTTGAAAATAACGTATTTTGGTTGTTCCTTTTCTGGTGTGAGCTTTGCTTTATATTGGTATAGCAGGCATTGAGTTCAATGACCTTGATTACCACATGTAGCTTTTTAAAATCTTTCCATTTAAACTGAACTCTGGAAGCAAACATTGATACTTGAGCCCTGGAGTTGCAATGACTCAGGAACGGAGCGTTTGACTAGCTATCTCACTGGCCACTAGGTGGCGAACTGAAACTCTCACCGCTTCTACTGTTCAGAACCTGCTCAATCACACTGATCAGATCAGTTCAGCACACACAAAAGATGATCGACACGAAATGGAATATAGGCTGGAACCAGTCAGAGCGCACTGTTCTGACCACGTAGAACCGTGGACTTGATCATTTCTTTAATGGGAAGGGCTGAGAATGATGCTTGAATTAAATCCATAGTAAATAATTTTTGCTTTCCACCGCACTGTGTGGGTTTCGTTACGCTTTGCTAAGCCTGATTTTCCTTTTCTAAACAATTTCTAAGCATGACATTCAATTACAGATTTCTTCCAGATATTTCTACGTACCCATGTATCCCACTGAGTTCAGCCACTATTCAGGTGGTCACTGTGGGAGGATCAAATGTTAGGTGACCTTGTAGAAGGCCGCTTTAATTAATGAGTGTTTTTTTCTGTTCAGGTGTGCGAGATATGCTAATAGAGCCAGTGGCTCAGGCACAGCTAAAATCAAAACGAATGTGTGCGCTGTGTTTGGGCAGATGAGACCCCAGCCTGCCACGCTGCTGCAGAGTGATGGCCTTTGCGTTTGAAGGGAGCCATTCCCTGCCATAAAGTTGGAAGGAGGCCGTGAGCCTATCCACTTTTGGCAGGTTTAAGGAGTCCAGATGTCCATCATAAAATGGGTTATTTAATGTATCTGTGGGCTGTTTGCAAAATGGGAATGCCTCCATTTTTGCAAACATCAAGTGGGCAAATGCCAAATGTGTTTGCCATCACCACCAATGTGGACATGGGTATTAAGTGCACATAAAGGGTCCTTTCTGTTCTGTCCAATGCAAATCAAACATTTGCATTTCAATTCATCTCTACTTAATTCCATTTCCTACACAGAAGGAGCTCCATTAGGTCTCCCTGCCAAACGGTGCTGTCTCGTGAGCCTCCTCCCTACGGGGCGATTATCAAACTTATGTGTCTCTGTAACACTTGGATGTGGCATGAGGCTGACCCTTCCCTTCATCATAACTTGTTATCAAGTCCAAATTGCCCAAAAGAAACTGAGCAAATAGCCTCAGTTTAGACAAGGGGACTTACAGCCTGGTTCTAGAGAAGACAATTCATTTTGGACCAAGAGGGCTTTGCTGTTCTGTCAATACAAAATGCCTTGCTCAAACCCATCTGCTTATCTGCAGGGATTTTCTCTGTGTGTGTCTGTGTGTGTGACTATATTTACATGGGTGTATATAACCTGCATCTTTGAAATATCTTTAATTCAATGAATTCATTCCCCAGGGGAAACAAATGCATATGTACTCAAAATGCTATAAAGATTTCAGGAGTTTCATGAACCTCCTAGGCATCTCTGGATTAAGAAATTTTTCTGTATGCTCTACATATGGATCAACTTGGATGGAAAACTCTACTAAAATTTAAAAAAATGAAATTCATCTGAATATCTACCTCCTATTCTCATTCAATATGGAAGACTGAAATGTATCTCTCACACTTATGTAGTCCAGACCAAGTATTATAAATGAAAGACATCTCCTCTACAGTCTTGTTAGACAGATCAAGTGGATATGCTAAGTGGTCCAATCAGAACTGGAAGATTATTTTGATTAAATACTCTGAGGGAGCATGTGATCCTATGTAGTGATTGACAACTGGTGGTCAACTTTATAACACCCAGCTGAACTGAATGAGCATGGTGCTGGGTGTGGGAGGCCCACCTGAGGATTGTTCCCAGCAGCATAAGAGACAGAACTAGAGAAGAAGGAGAGGCTGTTGGGAGCCGAGATAAACTGTTGGATGCTATTAGAAGCTGTAAGGAGCTGCTGGTTCTCTTGGAGGGGCTTGTCATGCTGGCTTCCCTAATGAACTTGGCTGTTCTCATCATCCAAGGAGCTGGGGACTTTGTCACTGAGAATGGCTTCAGTTCAGTTTGGGGGAGCTCTGGTCCTCACTTTGAGCATCGCTTCCCAGCTCCAGCGGGGAAGATGGTGCACAGCTCGGTCTCCTGGAGAAGCTTGTCACGTTGGCCTTCCTGATGGGAATTTGGCTGTGCTGATCATGGGAGGAGCTTGGGATTTCACTGTTGTTGAGGATGGCTGTGGGACTTTTTGCAGGAGCTCTGGTTTTTACTTTGAGTGTCACTTCCTGGCTCCAGTTCAGATCCCTCAGCCCGCTGGACAGACTTTCTTGCTTCCACCACTCATCTTTGGGCCTTCCCGGTGCAGATCCGTGAAACAGGGCTGCATGAGATATTGTCATGGGCTCTAGGCCTCCACCTGGACTTATGGGAGACACTGTTATGGGCTCTAGGTCTTCAACTGAACTCATGCAGGACATTATCGAGGGATCCAGGTCCTCAGATGGATTCGTTGGTCTTTAGTGTGTGGAGAGATTTCCTGTACTCTCTTATATGATTCTTTGGATGACTATTATAAACAATGTTAGCAAATATGTGTCCTGTATTGTATTGTTTCCCTTTGCAAAACCCCCAGAACCACAACACCCTACTACAGAGTTTCCATGCACAAACCAACCCTTGGGTCACATAGCAATAGTCACTGCTTAAGTGACATTTTTTTCCTGTGTCTAACCAATCCTCAAGTCAAGCCCTGCAATGGAACCCAAGTGTAACATGAGAGTAGAACCCAACACTTGGGCTGTTCCACCCATGACATTGTCTTTTGATTTATGGAGTCTTACCAGTGTAACCCAAGTTCTACCTGATCCATACTGGCTGGCCAGTTTTGCCTGTCATTACTCTTTTCTGAGCCCCATAGCACATGCCATTCACACTATTTAGGTAATTATTATAATTTCAGTGTTTGCATCACTCTTTTCTCAATTTCCTCTTATATGGGTCCACTCAGGCATTCCTCTTCTTGTTCTCCCTCTCCTGAATACCCGAGCCAATTTTGTCTAAAGATGGAGATTTGTAAAAGCCTTGTTTCTAACACCTTGTGGGGGATTTTCCATCTGTCTTTTTTCCTTCTCACCTAACTCTAATCCAAAGAGATCCCTAAGACTGCACCCCCTTCAGAAGTCCTTCTTCATTTACCTGCACTGCGGCAGTGCAGCTCTGGAGTTCTTCATGGCCTTTTGCACCTGTTTGTGGCTTATTAGCTCATGTTTATGTGTCTGTGCCCCCACCAGACTATGATGTTTAACTCATTCTGTGCCAGGACAAAGACTGTACTTTCTCTGAATCTCTAGCATGTAGGATAAAACCAGGCACAAAGTAGCTGGTTTGACAATGGAGTTCGTGGCTGAAGGCTTCTCATTAGTGTTGAAGTCCTACATGCCACTCACTGCTCCCTACCTCATCATTTTGCCCTTCTGGTGATGCCACATCTCCTCCGTTTCTGTCTGCCCTGGAAGGAAGCCTGTAAAGATTCCGACTCTGCTGATTACTTACCTGCCTGAGTTTCTAGATAACCTTTTTCCTCCGGGACCATTTAACACCTGGGATATTTCCCCAAGTCCCTTCTTCTGACTAAGCAGGCATACTTTCTCCAACTCCATCACTTCGTCTTCTCCACTCTACCAGGTTCACATCTGAGCTTCCAGGTTTTCACATTTCTGGTAGCTTCTGAGGCAGTTTCCCTCGACAGACAGATTCTTGTGCGTCTCACACAGTGACCATTTCTTTCTTTTTTATTTTTTCGGGGGTACCAGGAGTTGAACTCAGGACCTTGCACCTGCCAGGCAGGTTCTTATGCCACTGAGCTACATCCCTGGCCCAAACATTTCTTTTTGTACTGGGAATTGAATGCAGGCTTGTCAGGCAGGTGCTTGGTGAGCCTTTCTTGAGTCCCTTCCTTTTGCTTCCCTAATTCAGTTCTGGGCACCTTTTGGAATAGACTGATTCATCTGCCCATGGGCTGGAGAGTGTCTCTGCCTTCACTCTGATGCTACTCCATGCAGTCTGTGGAGAAGGGAGTCTTCGGGTTTCTGCCAGACATGCAGGGTCACCAGCAGTTTGCAGGATTTCTTTAAACCAGCTCTGACAGAGCACTGGCTCTAAAATACCAGCAAAACAACAGTCATCTGAAGATCCTCAGTGAGACCAGATCTTGTGACCCCTTTCTGAGATTTAAACTCAGTACTTCCCTGGGGGTGGAGTTCCAAGAATCTATGTTTGTAAAATGCGTCCAAATAATTCTGATGTCAGTGTTGTGTAGCGCACGTGCTCAAACACACCACAGAGGAACATTGACTGGCTTTATCTCTAGTGAAGGACAGACAACAAGATAAGTCCCCAGCAGTAGCTCCCCCATGTGGGTTGGGCTGTGTCCTCGCTTGGAAATCCATCCCTCATCTGGAGTGGGGAGGGAGATGACACGCACTGTGGTACAGAATTTAGAGACAAACTCTGAGGAGACTACCACTTAACCACAAAATGATAGTGATAATTTCAGAATACTACTTACCCATTTTTATAGCATCAGATCTTGATTCGTAAACTGCAATTTACTTTGAGGTTGTCTGCGGGGGCAGCGATAATGTAATTGAGCAGTTACCATGATGCCAAGCGTGGAGTAGGCCCTCGATAAGTGGTAACTCCTGCTCATGTTATTACTGTTAATACCCCTTTAAATTCCACTGATCAGACCCAAGTGAAAATTGAGTGGAAACAAGGAAGATCCTCCAGAATCAGACCTCCCCTCCTCCCTCTGCTTTGTGCTTCTCCCTCCCGGTTTGGCTTCTCTTTAAGTGGTAATGCTGGTTTCAGATTAGAAGTTCCCTCCGTTGTCTTTTAAATACCATAGGAAGTCAGATTTTGACAGCTTTCCTCAGCACAAATGGGATGCCAGGGGAAGGGGTGGGGGAGGAAGCAGAGGCACTCTCTGCCTGCGTGGAGGTGTGCAAAGTGGCTGATTAGCTAGATATTTTTAAAGTTTCATAGGTGTGAGGCAGCCTCCGCTAATGAGAGTTTTAGGGGATTTCTCAAATCTAAAGTGAAAGGTGCCAAGAGTGGAACATGACCTTGGGGCTTTCCTGTACATGTTAACTAATATTACAAAGAACTCTCAGAAAACCCTCTGAAGTCAGCTTCTGCGGGAGGAGAGCGGGACAGGTGAAGCTCCCTGGACTGGAAATGGAGAGTTAATGATGCCTGCTATAAATAGATCTGCTCAGAAGGCTGGGGCAGGGTATGAGAGGGGAGTCTGCTAAGAGTAGAGTGGAGAGGGCTCTGAGCCAGAAATCGGGTCATGGGTTCCTACAACAGTGTTTTATTTGGAGCTAAAAGTTAAAGGCAACTTTTCCTGGAGTTCCTGCAGCACAAGACATATGGGGGCATCAGCTCCCTGTTTCCTTGGTGCGCCCCAATACTGGCTCTTTCAAAGAGTGAAATCTGTGCAAAGTGAAGGCCCATTGGCTCTCAGTTCCCTGGGCGTGAGACAGCTTGCTGTGAGGACCAAGGTACCCTGCATGGCCCTTATGTGCCAACCTGTACACACAGTAGCTCAGGAGAGCTGGTTCCATCTTCCCTCTCAGACTAGTTAGGGCACCCTGTTCCTATTCGATAGGTGACACATTACATATCCTGACGAAGCTGAAGAAGGTTCCAGCGCTCATGCAGATACTAATAGATTGGGAGGATTTATATTTATGTTTCTGTACTTGTTGAAATTGACTTATCAGGACATAAAATGGGAAGTAGGAGATTAAGTGCACTGCTAATATTGACCCTTAGGAAGACAAAGAGAAAAACCCCTAGATCAGAAGGAATTAAGGTGCAAACTGGGATCCTGATGGGTCAGATTACTCTTGACGCAGTGCAGAGAAATGCAGTTATGAGCAGACACAACATGAGTTGCAGTAGGAGCTCTGGTAGCAGGTGAGGGAATAGGGGTTCACGGAAGTTATGCATAGAGTAGTAGAATCTTTTCCTTTAGGCATGGAGTCATGCCTGAGGAAAGCCAGTGGTCATGGCAGAGTTTAAAGAGAAGAGGGAAATTCTGTTTCCATGTGGGAAAATGGAAGCAGAAACTAAGGCAGATGGATTAGATTGTTATGGGGCTGTGGGGAAGAGTGTTAAGAAGAGGTGTGACTAGCTTGCATGGGAAAGTAGCCAGCTCAGCGTTGGGGCATTTTCCCGAGGCCACTAGAGGTTGAACTCAAGGGTTGTTACACCTTTCTAGATCTACTTCATCACTTTGTATCCCCTCTGTACGTAGCACAGTGGCTAGCGCTGTGTGGTCCAGGCTTCCTTGAACCTCTGCCAAATTGCACCTCCTCACCTGCATATGGAGAGGACCCAGGAACTAGGAGACTTGGGGCTAAGGACTCATTCCAATGCTGTGTTGTGTGTCAGCCTTGTGTGGTGTCTCTTGATCTGCCAAATTTGTAAGAATTCGTTCCCTTTGGATTGTGCGGGGGCTACGGGGAAAGCTGTAACTATGTATCATGTCATCAGGGGCACAGCCTGAAGTGGCAGAGTCCAACATGAAATATCTTTGAAGCCTCGAATTTTATCTTCAGAAAAATTCACACACATTTTGCATTCAGTTCCATAATGTATTCAGGTTTGCTTTAATGTGAAAGAATGTTGTTTCCCCCCTACACTGAAAGATGTCCCCCCCTATATTTTCATATGCCTCCTGGTATACTGTGTGTCCCAGTTTAGAAGCCCTTTGAAAAGAATAAAGCAAAAATAAAAGAAAACTATAAAGCACTGAACAAGTGCAAGGCATTCATAGAACTCTTGTTTATTAATAAATGATTGTTCTTAATAATTAATGCCAATCAAATCCACTTAAATGGCACAAGTCTTTCAGGAATTAGAGGCAGCCTCAGCCACGGCTAAAGAAAAACATAGCCAGACTGAGAATCTTTCTCCTTCGAACCAGCTGTTGGGAGCATTTTCTCTGTGTGGAAGGCTTATAGCTTGGGTTTCCTTTGCAATCTCACCTGATAGATACAGCAAAAGCAGCAACTGCAGCAATGGAAAAACAATACCCCTCAACTTGCTGCACGTGAGGCTTTGTGTAAATGTTTTACAAGCATCACCTTAATGCTTCCTCCCAACAGTGCTGCATAGTGGGAATTATGTGCAATTTGCAGAAAGGACTCAGGAGCTCAGCAAAGTGTAGAATTCTTCTGAGGGCACATGGATAGTTAGAAGTGGGAGCAGGGCTGAAATCTAGTTTGGAAGTAGAGGTCTGTAAACTACAACCAACACCTCACCATACATATGAACTCTGGCCTTCCCCTTGGTTTTGTAAATAAAGTTTTATTCAGACAGTAAAGCCCACTCATATGTATATTGTCTACTTATATGCTCTAATGGCAGACTTAGATTGTAATAACCACTGTATGGCCAGCAAAGCATTCAATAATTACTTTCCAGCCTCTTCCAGGAAACTGGCCGAGTCATACCCTAAGTTCCTACTATTCATCACAATCCTTACTTTTTACAGAGGTTCTGACTTTGTGGGACCCTGATTCTGAAATTCTACAGAATGCAGAGCTACTGCAGTCCAAGGGCAATGTTTGGTTTAGAAGAGGAAAAACCTGATGAGCGGGCTGCATCCATCCAAGTGTGCTTTGCTTTCGAACTGGAGATCTGAAAAGCTCTGTACAAATGACCTCCTTTAGCCTCTTCTCGACACTGCTGCTTCAGGGAACTTCTGATGGTCTCTGGCTCTGCCCATTTCCTGAAACTCCCTGCATGGCTCTATAGGCTCTTGACCATATCCAAATTCTTGCGTATCTCACCAGAATGTTTCATTATGAAGTGCATTTGCTTCTCCCTGGTCTCAGGAAGGAAATTTCTGTCTTTCTCTGACATTTCCATATCTCTGAGCATCTTCCTGAGATAGTTCTAAGCGTGGGATGACGAAATAACTAGTGAGAGCCCAGGTTTGGTGTCCTTGTAGGTAGCTTTTCATGCTTTCAGCAATCTGGTGAGGTATACCAGATAGCCAGAACATGTCCCTCTCTCCTTCCTTGCTCAGTTCCATGTCCCCTCCTCCTCACTGGTAAGAAAATAAGGGCATATTCCTTCCAATAGTTTCAAATTTCATAGATTCAAAAAGCAAGGAAGGGCATACCTCCTCATCTGTGCTCTGGTCAGAGCTGTGCCAAGGTAGACCTTGGTTGAACTATTGACACAGGAATATGGTGATTCTGTGTGACAGGAGAATAAAGATTTGCTTTTGAGAAACTCATCACATAGAGATGAATGGCAGGACTCAGTCATTATTGTATTCCTATATGACAAGTAGCATAGAAACCTCTGAAAGTACAGCCTCTATCTTCATGCTGGACATTTGTGACCTCATTCAGCTTCCCTAAAACTTCAAGGTCCTCTGCACAGGGCCCATTTTAATGGGATGTTCCCCTCTCCTTAACTCCTACATATTCTTAAAAGCTCAGTGCAGGGGTTTTGCTTTTTGATGGATTTTTCTATTACATGCCCCCCCCCCCAGTAGATTTGTATGTTTCTTCCCCAGGTTTCAACAACTTTGTGTACCTAGTCCTCCTCTGGCCCTGATTGCATCTTTTTTGCAACTGTAAATTTTCTTCTCAATGCTTCTAGACTTGGAAGAATTGGGTATTCTGTCTTATTCATCCTCCCTCCCAAATAAGCTCAACATCTGGTGTAGAATTTGTGTAACACTTAGGGTGAATGTGGCTACAGATAACAGAACTTTTGACTATTGTTGACTTAGACCAAAAGACCATTCCCCGTTTATTTATATGGTAAATTATGGGGAGAGAGTCCCAAGGCTGGTGTCAGCTGACAGCTATTCAGATTTCACTATCCCACTAATGTTTCTGCCTCTGTACTGGGAGGCAGGTGTCTCTGTATTAGGGATCATATCCTTACACGGTGATTCCTGGAGGAGGTGGCAAGAGGGACGCAGAGGGTCCAAAGAACATTTTCTACATGTGCAATTTTTCTTATTTTGCTGGAAGCAGTTGCTGGAAGCTTACTTTTAGCTGATTTTTCTTCATTTCTCATTGGCCAGAATTGGATAACATGCCCTCTGCTAAACCAATTTCTGGCAAAGGGGAACTTTTCAACAGTGATTGGTTTATAATAGTGGTCATTTATCAGTGGAGGAAAGGGGAGTGGATGCTCTTATTGAGCGTTTTCACATAACAAGAGTCTTAACCCAAAAATGTCTCTTCACTCCATCAATTCTGCATGTAGGGGATGATTTAAATTCAATGAGTCATTGTCATCAACAAAACATGGAGGATTTCCTGGCCCACTTTTACAGGGGAGTAGTTTTTTAGTTAAAGGAAGATGGGACAAGCTATACTGTTCCAAACTCCTCTTTCTTCCTGCATGCCAGATGGAGTGAGAAGGAGTACTATGGGATTAAACTCTGTTGAGGCCCTACTACCACAAGGGAAAAGCTGATCTTTCTAGGACAGATTTCAGTTCTCTTCAGTGCAATAGAGATTTACTAAGAACTGTTCTTAATTCCTGCCACAGGTAGGACAGAATTGACCTCCATGAAGTTGCCCTTCATGTAGTTTAAGTACAGGAGAAATTCACAGTAGGCAAGAAGATGAAGGAACTTTTTGTACACTGAACCTTAAATTCTGTGATCCATCATTCATTCACTCAACAAATATTTATTGCAGACTTACTATGTGCCAGTGACTAAAATCAAGAATGGAGATCTAGTAATGAATGAGGCAGGTGGGATTCCTGCTTCCATGAAGTTTTTGTTCTAGTGGGGGAGATGGGATAAGGATGTAAAGGGATAAATAAAATAACATCTAGAAATAAGTGCTACTGGTAGCAAAGGAGGGTTTGGAAAATGAATGGAAGTTTGTTTACTTTGGGACAGGTGGTCAAAGAAGGGCTCTTCCAGCGGGTGGCATCTGACTTGAGGCCAGAAGGATACAGAAGACAGTTATGTGAGAGTGAGAGAGTACACGAGTATATGAGTGTATGTATATGCACCAGACACACATATACAAAGAAAAAGGCCGGGAGGTCAGAAATCACTCTTCGTATTCACAGTAGGCCCAGGCTATCTGACGCAATGACTCTGGGCAAGAGACCAGGTGTTAGAGGGGAGCAGGGGCCCTTCCTTTAGAGCTCTGTAGGTCATGCTAAGGAGCTTCATCAAAATACATTTTCTCTGGCTACTGTTGTGCTGGCATGAGCAACATGGGTAAGAAATGCATAATACACTTTGAATAGCAGCTGTGGGGCTTGCTTGAGCACATTATTTGTTATTATGTTATTTGAATTGTAGGATGCCACTTGCATGAATACTGCTGTTTGCACAGCCTTATTTTCTTGGTCTATCGTGGTCCTAGTTAATGCCGGCATCTGTGCAATCTTCCTGTGTTCTGTGCTTCCCAAGAGAAGCACCATCGTGGATTCAATAAAGCTAGCAATAAAACCCATATTAATAATGTATGCAGAGCTATATATGTCTATTTATAAGGTGCAGAATTGCAGTCCAAATGCATCCCTCCTCTCCTCTCAGATGAATGTAAGTGGCCCAAACTATGTTAGATGGGGTTTCTCTTCCAACCTGACACCCCTTTTCACCATGCTGAATAGTAAGAGCTGATCTAATTGCTGTGCCAGCCCTGGGACCAGCACATATACATCACCCCTCAAATCTGGGGCTATTATTTATGCAAAAAAGGAGATAAAGCATGCCCTGAAAGATGCTATGCTTCAGGACTGAAAAGAGCAATAAGTACTCGGGAAATAAGGAGATGAATATGTTTTCCTGGAAGACATTCTTTGAAGAGTTTAGTGAGATAGCAAAATGCAAGAAAAGAAGACATCTAACGTGTGACGTACATCTCCTGTGTGATGAATATGTTACTATATATTATACATATGTGTATATCTGTATCGTTGTGTGTACCTAAATCTGTCTCACTATAATTCTTTTTCATATGACAGTAGGAACGTTCAGAGCACTGACTTAAAAGGAAGTATCAATATATACAGAAGCCTACTGTGTGTTAGGTTGTACTGCAGTCATTGTTTCACAGCATTGACAAGCCTGTAACGCTGTCTCTTAGTCAAGAGAAACTAAATACTGCTTATGTGACAAGTGACCCCACATAGCTCAGTGGTTTGTAATAAGAAAGACATCTCCTCAACACACCACTTGCTCATCATGGGTCAAATGACTTTCTCATTTATGTCTTCTTTATTTTGGAAGTAATCTCTACCTGGTGCATTGCTGTGGGAGGGAAAGTGCTACTTGGTGAATGACACAATAGTATTGGTACACTTCTGCTCACACTATGTTGGCCAGGGCAAGTCAACCTCACTGGATATTCTGACCATGCTTAGAAGCAGCCAGGGAATAAATGTATTGAACTTATCTTGTGTCCATGATGAACGAGGCTCAGAAGATGTGCTCAAGCAGAGTGAGTTCTGAGAGTGGTCCTTGGTTACAGATGAGGAGACCCAGCAGTTGTATGGAATGAGAGTCTGTTTGTGCTTAAGTCTCCCAGAGTGACCATGACTCTGGGGACCACTCTAGCCAGGACAGAGTAATGAGGATCCAGAGTCATCTTTTCTCCCCTTTCCAGTTTAGTTCTCTACCTGATTCTTTCTGAGTGAGGGACAGATTCACACAAACTGGAAACCTGGGAGCCTTTGCTGCTTCTCTCTCTCTCTCTCTCCCTCTTCTTCTTCCTCTCTCTCTCTCTCTCCCTTGCTCTGTCTCTGTCTTTCTCTGTTCTTACATCTCAGTTCCCACATCCCAGAATACTTTCTGATTCACTGCTTCCTGACCTTTCCCAGCCTGAATAATCCCTACAGCCTTCTGACAGGTTTCTCTGGCTCTTGCCAGAATGATAAACTTTCCAATGTGTAGATCTAGTTATGCTTCTCCCAGACTAAAATCCTTAAATCATTCATTCTCCTTCCCATTTAATTGTCCGCTTTGGAAAGTTTTCGTGGAAGACCTATCATGTACAGCACTCTGTGGGTTTTGGGATTATGGTAATGTCAAAATGACATACTTACTATTTTTATAGAAGCTATAGTCTAGAGGGGGAGATAAAGCTTAGTCAATTGTGTAAAATGATAAGTGTGATAAATTCTTTAAAGAAAATATAATATAGGCAATTATTCAAGAAAAAGAAATAGAAGTTATCCAGATAGAAAAGAGTCAATCTTCTTTTAATTGAGGGTGACATGGTCTTGTATAAAGAAAATATTAAGGAATTCACACCCCAAACCAATCACCAAACTACTAGAGCAAGTTTGCTGGATACAGTGTCAATCTATACCAATTAGTTGTATTTCCACACACTGTCAATGAATAATGTGAAAATTAAATTAAGAAAATAATTTCATTTGCAACACTGTCAAGAATGCTAAAATATTTAGAAATGAATGAATGAAAGAAGCGCAAGACTTCACACCAAAAATTACGATTTATTGTTGGAAGAAGAGAAAGATGATTCAAATAGAATATGATCCCATATTCCTAGATTATGAGATTTAATAGTGTTTAAACAGCAGCGTTCCCTCAAGTGATCTCCATAATTAATACAACTCTTACCAAAATTCTAGATACCCTGCCTTTTTATGTATTTATTTATTTGGTACCAGGAATTGAACTCAGGGCCTCATACTTGCCAGGCAGGTGCTTGTGCCACTGAGCTATATGCCTGGCTCTACTCTGCCTTTTGAAAGAAATTGGCAAGCTGATTTTAAAATCCATATGTAAATAAAAGGGACCTTGGTGAGCCAAAATCATCTTGACAATGAAGGATGAAGTTGGTTATCTCACACTTCCCGTTTAATATAACTCCATATAGTAATCCAGATGGTGCTGTATCAGCATAAAGACAGGCTTGTAGATGAGTGGACTACATTAGAAATGCCAGAAATAAGCCATCCCCTACAGGGTCAGCTGACTTTTGATGATATGCCAGTGATGAATGAGAAAAGAATCACCTGATATCTACATGCAAAATGATAAGGTTGAATCCTCACTTCACATTATATACAAAATTAACTCAAAGTGTCTCAAAAACCTAAATTAGGAGCTGAAACAATACCACTTTTAGTAGAAACATTGGTATAAGTAATTGTAATTTTGGATTAACCAGTGATTTCTGAGATAAGACACTTAGAATACAGCGACAAAGGAAAAAAATAGATATGTTGGGCTTCATCACAGCTAAAACTTTGCTCTTCAAAAGGCACTATCCAGAAAGTGAAAAGATGACCCAGTAATGGGAGAAAACATTTGCAAAGCATATATCTGATAAGAGGCTAGGGTCCAGAACATAGAAATAATGTTACAATTCAACACTAAAAAAGTACAAATACCCAGTTAAAAATGCAAAAAAGCTTTGAATAGACGTTTCTAAAAAAGATATACAAGTGACCAATAAGCACATGGTAAAATATTCAGTGTCATTAGTCATTAGGCAATGACAGGTCAAAATCACAGTGAGGTATCACTTCATGCCTCGTAAAGAAAGGTAATGACAAGTTTTGGCAAAGATGTGGGAAAATTGGAGTCTATTGCTAGTAAGAACGCAAAATGGTGCAGATACTTTGTAAAACAATATGGCAGTTTTCCTAAAAATTAGACATAAAAAATAATTAGACATAGAATTATCACAGGACTAGTGATTTCACTTCCAAGTATTTGTGCCCAAGGAAATTGATAAACTATATTTGTATCGTCACAAAAATGTCAACATGAATTACACAGTGGTAAATTCAAGGTAGCAGAAAAGCAAGCCACTCAGGTACTTCACAAGAGATGAATAAACCCCCTGGGATGTACAGAGGAAGTGAAACTTTATTCATCTATAAAAGACTGAGGCTCTAATACTCGCCGTGACATACTTTCTCAGTAAACGAACTCAGATAAAAGGGGCATATGCTTAATTCCACTTTAAGGCAATGTCCGTGGAAAGACACATACATAGAGACTGAAAGTGGATGACTTGTTGCAAGAGACTGGGACTAGAGAGGAAGGACGGATGACTTCTAATTGGCATGGAGTTTCTTTTAGGGGCGTTAACAATATTGCAAAATTAGAGAGTGGTGACGACTGCATAACTTTTTGAATATATTAAAAACCAACGAACTGCACACTTGAAAGCGTACGTTTTATGGCATGTGAGCTACATCTAAATAGAAACAAAACACAGTGGAGTGAGGACCTAGACCTCGGGAGCTATTTTCTAAGTATCTAGATCTCAGCTCTGGCCCTGGCTATGGGACCTTGTGCTCAGTGCCAGAAGAGTAAGTGTGCCAGTGTCCTAGTCTCCATAAGAGGCAAGAAAACCACAGGTCTTGGGATTCTGGCAGGAATGTGTGAGTTCATTCGTGTGGGAGACCTAGAACATTAAGCATGCATGAGAGCTCAATAAATTGTTATCCTTACCTCAGAAGAGGTACAGTCTAATATAGAGACAGCTGACACACAAACATAAAATGAAGATTCAGCATGGCAAACACTTATATGTGGAGAAACTCCAGGTACTTCTGGAAAAATTGGCTTGTGTGACCCAGTTTAGGGCAGCAGGATTTTCCTCAAGATGGTGCTATCCTAAGGGTAAGAGGGAGTGAAGCAGGTACTGAAGAGACACATAACCCAGAGGGAGGACCCAAACATCCCACCTGACAGAAGGAGTCCCAGGCCTTGTGTGGTTAGTGCTGGACTCTGAGAGAGGAATGAGTTGGATCTTAGGCAGCAGACAGAGGGCCAACCTCTGAGAGCCTCTTCTAGTTTTAAAGGATTGGGCTTTAGCTGGGGGATATTGAGGAGCCACTGAGGAATTTTAAGTGGAAGAATGAGGTAACTGGAATTGTACTTTATAAAGCTTTCTATGGCCATGGAATGTGAATAATTTAGGGAAAAGAAGAGAAAGAAAGAAAAAAGAAAGAAAGAAAGGAAAGAAAGAAGAAAAGGGGTCATGGAGCAAAGGGAAAAGGAGAGGGAAGAAAAGAAGGGAAAGGAAGGAAGGAAAGATGGAAGGAAGGAAGGAAAGAAGGAAGGAAGGAAGGAAGGAAGGAAGGAAGGAAGGATATAGAAAACCTGGATGAGAAACTAGCTGTCTTTCCAGGCTGTGAAGATGCAGAGTTGGAAATAGAAAGACATAGACCATACGGTGACCAAGGATGGTGGGTGGGGAGTGAGTGGGAAGGACCTGGAGTGACCAGGGTGGCCTTGGACTTCCGATTTGCCTGAGAGAGAAGGTGGCTGTACTTGCACAGAAGGAGCTCCCAGGAGGAGGGTATGTGAGAAACAAGAAGAAAGTGGATTTCAACTTGAGTAAGTTGAGATGAAGGGTCTGGGAGCCTCAGGGAGCTTGTGCCAAACCTAGGTGGCCACAATGACCCATTTCATTCCCAACTTAAAGCTAGTAATTTCTAATACTTGACATTACTGTCACAGGCACCTCTGTGTGAGACTAAACAGGCTATGCAGCTCTCTCACTTCAGTTTATCACCAGCAAAGCTGGGTAAATGGGGATCCCTCCTCCATGCTGCCTATAGGGAGTGCCAGGGGGTGAAGTAAAATCCATGTAGAAAACGGAATTATGTATTGTAAGATGATGTATACATGGGAGGTGCTATCATTGTAAGAAACAATGTAAATAATAATTCTATGAATAATGAGGGGTTTGTGAACCAGTTTCTTAAAGACTACAAAGACCTGGATTAATCATAATGATGTTAATTAGTCCCTGGCATCTATTTGACACTTCACGGTTTGACATTCCATTTTCACATTTGTTATCTAAGCATATACTTCCCTGGGCAGTGAACTGGGCTGAGAGATTCACTTTGCAGTGAGGAAAAAAAGTCATAGAGAACTTCAGTATACTCCTGAAAGTCACACAGTGAGCTAACATCAGAGACAATTGTGCTCCTGACCCAAGATCCTTCCCTCTGTACCAGGCAGTCTGTTAAAAAACTGTTTGAAGACCTGGTTCTCTAGATGCTGTATAACAGATGTTAACGTTTATGGAAATTGCAGAGACTGCTGTTGCCTACCTAACATCTATTCTCCCCTTGTTACTTAGTAGCAAAACTCTTGATTAGATGTGTAGCAAAGGGCTCAGAAGAAACACTACATGACCAGCTCCCTTTGTAGCAAGGCAGGGCTATGGGAATCTGTTGCCTTGAATTACATAAAAATGAAATAAGTGCAAGTGTACCAGACTTATGAGAGAATGTTTTAGAAGGAGCTGACTTGGCTGGGAAGTGGGTTCATCTTGCTCTTCCCTCTTAGTGATGCCTGGGAAAAGGCAGTGTTAGCTGGAGTTCCAGTAGCCCCCTTCGACCATGAAGTAATCAAGATGAAATGTCAGTATCCCCAAACCATTCTCATAGTCCTAAGCTGCCTACCGTAAGCTTCATTTCTGACATTAAGGAGAAACAAAACTTTACCTCAGCTAAGCTCTCATTGTCTTGGCTCATCTGTCAAATGTCGCCAAGCATGATCATAATTGATCAAAGAGTATAACTGAGCTTCTCTTTGTACTGGTCTACAGCTAAGACCTTCAACTTCCAGACATGGGAGAGATATGATCAGATCTCCACTTCTTTGGTTATTAGAGACACTTTCAAAGGAAGACAGGGTTGGAAGGTAAGCTTTTTCTTGATCTGTGGTTTTCTCTTCCAGTATCCTTAGACCATGGAATCAGCACGCCTGTTTCCTCTGTGGCATGCCTGTGGCGGATGAGTAAGTGGCATTTCTTTCTTATCTTGCTCTTTCTAATGCCAGACCAGCAGATTATCTGCTGCATCCAAACACATTTGACTAACAGCATGGCAAATGGGTGGTTGGAAACCCCTGGCCAGCCAAGTCAACTGGAGCAAATTGTTGTAATGGAGCAAACTAGAGATCTAATGAGCAATTGCGCGATTGGGGGACAGCTGATGCTGGGCCTGGGCTTGGATTTCGAAAGGTAGTTTAATGTCAGTGTTGGTGGATTCCACGTCAGCAGCCTCCCATCCTCAAGTTCAACTCCACGCCTGCTGACATTTTTCTTTCTTTCAAATTGGCAGCGGGAGCCAGGGAAAACCTAAATTTAACCTCCAGAGAATATACCACATGACATGTGTGGGCCTTACATGCTCGGTTTAAGACTTTGAAAGCTAATTTAGCTATGCGGTTCCTCCGTAAGTGACGAGGGTTGATATACCTGAACTTCTGTCACTGTTAGCCACTGCCGTATCAGTCTGTCTCTCAGGACTTCATTCTTTAATAACTGCTATCGTAAGCCCCAGGGGGTAGCGTTAATGAGTATTTGAAAATGCCAGGTTCTTGGCACCGTGCACTGATTAAAAAAAAGCTAAATAACACCCATCAGTGTAATGGTCACTCAGCGAGGGGCATGGGGGATGGATTCTGCATGACTTGCCTCGTCATTTCCATCTCTCCCCTGAGTTCCCACAGTCTAAGCACAAGCAATTAAGCGGCTCCTGGACCAAATCTTAATTAATTCGAGGCTCTGTGACCAAGGCTCTGAAATAAAATGCCATATAAGCAATACATACAAAAGATTGCAAAGCCATAAAGGGGACAATAATACAAAGATTAGCTTTGAAGAGATCAATGATGGCTGCTTAATGACAAATTTCTCTTCTTGGTCCGGACTTCCTGGAACATAATGTTAGTGTTCTATTTAAAGTTTAGCTGTGGCTTCCCAGAATCTACCATAATACAGGAGACTAAACAAATCTATTAGGCAGCAACTGCTTGGGAGGGAAGGACTTCCTTATGTGTCTTTGTCCTTTCATTATTTAGGATGCAGTAGGTTGTTGTGAAGTAGTGGTTAAACTAAATTCAATATAGTCAACTTTCCATGTTCATTTTTTGTGTTTAATCTTTTTATTGTACATATTTAACATGTAAAAATAAAATTTTGATATAAATATAGTGAAATAGTTACTATATCCAAGCAAATTAACATATTCATCAATTCACATAGTTATTCTTGTGTGTGTGTGTGTGTGTGTGTGTGTGTGTGTGTGTGTGTGTGTATGTGTGTGTGCATAAAGAGCACTGAAAACCAAGCACAATACAATGTTATTAAGAATAGTTCTTGGGGCTGACGTATAGCTTAGCAGCACAGTGCCTGTTTGGCAAGCACAAGATCCTGAGTTCAATTCCTAGTAACCCCCCTCACCAAAGAAAGATGTAAGAATAGTTCTCATGCTGTCCATTCTCTAGGCTTGTACATCCTGCATATTTACTACTTTGTATCCTCTGACCTACAGTTTTCATATCCTCTCCTCTTCAACTCTGAAATTGGTTGCTCTATTCTGTGTATTTGACTTTTTAGGAAGATTCCACATGGAAGTGGAGTCATGTAGTATTTTACCATACCCATCAGATTGCATGTTTCTTGGGTCAAATATCTGACACCCACACCTCAAAGGAGGAAATAGTTTATTTGGCTCAAAGTTTCAGAGGGTCCAGTCCATGGTCAGCTGTCCCCACAAGAATATCAGGTCAGCAGACTGTGGTGGAGCAAAGATGCTTACTTCATCACAGCAGGAAATAGAACAAAGAAACAATGTCAGAAAGGAAAGGCTCAGAGGTCAGATATAGAACCCAAGGTCGTGCCTCCACGACACACTCAGACACAGCCAGAGTTATACTTTACTAATCTCCCAGGCAACTTCCAAGCCAATTAAGTTAAAAATTAAACTTAACTGTCACATTTACTTTCTGTGACTGACTTATGTTGTTCAGCTTAATGTCCTCAAGATTCATTTATGATATAGTAAATGGTAGTCTTTTTTTAAAGCTCAATGATATTCGTATATCTCTATCTATACATGTACACATATTTGTGTATCACAGTTGCTTTATACATTTATTTATCAAACATATTTTGGTTCTTGTACACCTCAGCTATTGTGTGCAGTGCTGCAGTGAGTAGGGGAATGCAGTTGTGTTTACAAGGTAGTGATTTCATTTCCTTTGTGTAGACATCCAGAAGAGGAGGGCTGGCCCAGTCTTTATGCTTTTGACATTAGCACCCATGTGCTATGTTGCTTGTGGAATACTGACTGTGGCTTTCAGATTATATAATGTGAGATCTGACTGTTGCCTCTGCAATTGGGTGAAACTTGTTGATTTGGGGATTGCTCCAACTAGAAAAAGCAGTGCTTTTTTTTTAATCCTTAGAAGCTCCCTAATTTTGATTTTTCTCTTCATAAATTGCTCTAAAAAGCCACCCTGACATTACTTTTTCACTGTAGCATTTAAAGTTTTTAAAACGATAAAATAATCTTAAGCACATATAGTAGGATTCCCATCTGGCATGCATATGACCACAGGCAGCTAGTTGGCTGTGACCATTATCAAAGTGTGTCTGTCCATTTAAACTGGTGCTGAACATATTGAGTTTTATTTTTAAAATTGCCCAATGTCAATATTAGCCTGTGTGAGAAATAAATCAGAAAACAAATAAGAGAGCAAGTCTAGCTCTGTCATTTACAGATTGCAGGACAAGCTTGAGTCATTACACATTGTGTGAGTGTAGTACCTTTTTTTCTGTTGTCATTTGTTTTTGTTATGAACATGGTTGTTCTGTGCTGGCCTAAGACTGTGGAAATCTATCCAAGTGCTCCCTTTCCTTTTTTTAAGATGTAAATCCTCATGGCTATATGAAGAGCAGTTGCAAAGAAAAAGCAGAAAAAATTTAAAAATCTCTCAGTACAGCAGCATCAGAAATGATGAATAATAATTTACTTCTTGTATATACCGCAAGTCCTCTGATCCAGGTAGGGGCAGTAGAAAAGCAGGGTCAATTAGACAAAACATCCTCAGCTCAGGGACATGGCTGTTCATGGGGAAAGGGACTTGGACATTGGCCTTGACGTTTCAAAGAGTTCCACTTAATAAAGGAAGCAGAGTAGGTTCTCCAGAAGTTAGAACAGGGGTGCAGTCAAGGTCAAAGAGAAGAAATGCCGGGGAAGAACATCCCTGATATTTAATGCCTACTTTGAAGAAATCTGCTCCCTGATGTTTAGATTAGCTGATATGAATTCAAGCTGATGGACTAATTGTGCAACTATAGACAGTTTCTAAAGCGACAGTGACTAAACAGTGGCCACTTTAAGTGTAGAGATTTCTCTAATCCACATCTCTCTCTACTTGTTGGCTAAGAGATTTCTAGAACTCACAGCCACAACGAGCAAATACACCTTTAGCAGGAGTAATACTGTGCTTCTCAAAATTTCAAAGGCAGTCAATTTTCCCCCTCCCCATTTATGGGCAATAGCCTCATTTGGCACAGTTTTATTTTGAGCTCAATATATCAACAATTCAAAAGAATTAATAATGTATTTATATCACATGCTAGTAGTAGCATAAAATTATCTATAAATGTTTAATAAATATTCTGTAATGCTTTTGGAGCACATGTTATAAATGATAAATAAATAACAATATATTCCTTATGAAATATTTATCTCCAGCATGGTTATTGTTATGTGATAACTGCTTGGGAAGCCATTACTAACAAAGAGAATTGAGTTATCAAAGTTATAGATGTGTTTAGCTCACCATTCATAATGAAATGTGCAACACTTGAAATGAAGTAAAGATGCTGGAAAGAGTGGTTGACGAATTGTGACTGTTGAAGTCACCAGTCACACTTAGTAGTTCACAGACATAAAGGATTGGCAAACATTTAATAAACTATGCCTCTTGAAATATTGGGCCCCGGTATCTTATAAACATGATAGATTCAACATGAAATTTTTCTAAAATTCCCACAGGCTCAACATGACTTGGAAAAAAAGGACAATGTCTAGATGGGAATAACATATATTTCAGGATGAGGATCTAGGATTAGTTCCATGTTTTAGGTATTACTTCTTCAACTTCAACAAGATTATTTTTCATTGTTTTTTAATTGAGGCATCTTTTGTATACCATAAAATTAGTCTGTGATATATGGTACTGTATACTAACTAAAATGCCTACAGTTAGGTAACCATTAAAAAAATCAAGAATCTGCTCATTTTTCTCCCATTTCTCTCAGATTCCACCTACTCACATTCCCTGTGTTGGAATCCAATGACTTGTTCTTCATTCCTAACTTTTGTGTCTTCCAGAACGTCATTATAAAGGAAATCATAGATGGATAGCCTTTTGAATCTGACTTCTTTTCTTCAACAGAATGCACTTGCAATACATCCAGGATATTGCAGCATACAAAAATGTATTAACATGTATTTATTGTTAAGTACCATTCCGCTGCAGGGATTTACTCCAGTTTTTTTGTTCGCTAGTTGTAGAACATTTGCACTGTTTTCAGGTTTTTTGCAGTGATGAATCAAACTTCCATTAACATTGGGATATAGGTCTTTCTGTGAATCTAAGTTTTTATTTCTCTAAGATAGCTAAGAATGGGGCTGCTGGGCCATATGGTAGATATGTGTTCAATTTTATAAGAAAATGCCAAACTGATTTGCAAAGTGGTAGCGCCATTTTGATTCCCATCATCCACATCGTCATTAGCATCTAAAATTTTTGTTTGATTTTTTATTTTAAAGAGAATTAAAAAAATTACAAAATAACAACAATATAGACAAAAACAAAGCAAAAACAATAAAGGTGATACAGGGTTTCAAAACAGAATGATAGGAATTAACAGTGGCTGTTATGTTAGGTAAAAATGCAAGATTGATCAAACCATTAAAGTGAATAAAAAATAATAGAACACATTAGAAACAATACAGAGCTTTGTTTGATTTTTAATTGATGAGAAGGTTTTGATTATGCCAATCAATACAAATACACTTGGGTAGTCACAGTAAAAAGGAAAAGACCATTTTGTTATATGGTAGGGACAAAACATATCTTTGAATTTTACCTTTGCCAATTTGGTATAGAAAGTTTCAATTTGGGCAAAGTATGGGGAAAATCTCAGGGATGGAATACAGTTGTCAGTTATGCATCATGCTTATTAATATGATAAAGGTTCAAAAATTTAAAAGTTGTACTTTAAGATATATAAAATATTCCTGTCCAAATTATCATGACAGTACACAAAATATTCTTAGTGCTGGCATCTTAGCAGATAATTTTCTTCTCTCTCTTTTCTCTGCCAACAATGAGCTAGGTTTTTTGTAGCAAGTGTTAATTTCCTTATTATGCTGATAGGAAGCAAAGCTTAGTGAAGTTTTGAATGCAAGAATAATTTAGTGGATACTTGCCATGTGCTAACATGTTAATTTCATCTACTCCTTTTTATAGCAAATTTAACAGACGGGTCCTTCCATTGGCCATTTTACAGATGAGAAAATTAACCTCAGAGAGTTAGAATAACTTACTCAAATCTGCTCAGTTAATGGATAGGGAAACAGGTATTGGTTTTCCTGGACCCTACAGCCTGTGCATTTTCCCAACGCAGTATGCTGCCAAAAGTACCCTAAAATTCTAAAATGGCCTTTGTGTGTATAGCTTAATGATTTTTGATGATAGTAAATGATTATTCATTCCATAAGTAGCATTAGGACTTTGCATTATCTACCTGCAAAATAATAAAGTTCAACTCACTTTTAACCATGTATAATAATGGGTTCAAAATGGATTAAAGACCTAAATTTAAGTGTTAAAACTGTAAGCCTTCTCAAAAAAAAAAAAAAAAAAAAACATAGGGGAGAAACTTGATGACATTATTTAGAACAAATTTAGAACAATTTTTCAGATGCAACACTAAATGTAGAGGCAACAAAAGAAAAACATGGATAATTTGGACTTTTTCAAAATTAAACTTTTCTGCTTCAAGGAATAGTGTCACTAGCAAAAAGACAACATGGAAAGAAGTAAATAGATACAAATAATCTAGCTAAATTATGTACATGTACTAAGCAGTGAATTAATATGGGGAATATATAAAGAATTCCCATCATTCAATAGTAATCCAAAACAACTCATTCTAATTCTTTTTGGTACTGGGAATTGAACTTAGGACCTTATGCTTGTTTGCCAGGCAGGCACTTATGCCACTGAGCTGTATCCCCAGCCCTCAATTTAAAATTGAACAAAAGATTTGAATATTCATTCCTCCCTCCAAATACACAATTGGCCAAAAGCACATGAACAGATACTTAATATCCTTATCATTAGGGTAACCCAAATCAAAACCACCATAAAATACCTTTTCACACTCATTAGGATGGCTATCAAAAATCCAAAAAATCAAAGGCAAAAACAGAAAAAAAAGCAGAAAGCAAATGTTGATGACAGTGTGGACCTTGAGAATTGATGAAGAAATGAAAAATAGGTTGAATACTAGGAAGAATGGTATGGCAGTTTCTAAAACAATTATACAATTACCATATGATTCAGTAATCTTACTTCTGAGTATACAGATGAAAGAATTAGAAACTGAAATTCAAAGAGATATCTGTGCACTAAAATCATAGCAGCATTTTTCACACTAACTAAATAGTGGAAATAACCCAAATGTTCATTGTAGGTGAATAGACAACCGAAATGCACACACACACACACACACACACACACACACACACACACAGAAGAATATTATTTAGCCTCACGCAAGAATGAAATTTTGATACTGGATCTGTAGACATAAGTAAATCAGCTAGACAGAAAAAGGACAAAATTATATGATTCTACTCATATGAAGTATCTAGAATAATCAAATTCATGGAGACAGGAAAAATAGCGGATAATAAGATCCAGTAAGAGAAGAACGGAGAACTATGGTGTGATACGTACAGAATTGCATTCTGGGATGATGAATAAGCTTTGGAGCTCGTGGTGATGGACGCACAACAATGTGAATGAACTCGACAGTTAAAATGACAAATTTTCTGTTATACACATTACCACAATTTAAAACCTCTAAAATGAGGATTTGCATTTAATATTCAAGAAGGGCCCATGAGGAAGGGCCCAAAATATGAATTCTGAGGTTGCTTAATAAAAAGTCTCTGGGAAGCTGGATGTGATAGCAGCGGAGCACAGATAACAGATCCCCAGACCCAGTGCTTACAAACAATTTTTTGCATCCTCACAGTTTTCCTAGGTAAAAATAATTCCCACTTTGAAAAATGCTAAGAGTTAAAATTTTTCTTCTATTACTCTAACCAGCAGCCACTCCTTGGCTCCAATATTCCCCAGCTCTTATGATTAAATGGGGACAGGTTGAAAAAGATGGCACATTAATTAATGATGAATTACCCTGGACCACTGCAGAGTTCCTCATGTAAGAGCCACATTAATAGTAAAAATCAGGTCTTCATTATTAAGGAGGAAAAAGAGAACTGGGAATGAGACCCTCATTTTCTGCTAGATATTGTTGCCTCACCAGTTTAACATCTCAGATCTTCAGCTCTCCTTGAGTTCAGTGAAGCTTCACCACTATTAAAACACTCAGGATTCAACCAAAACGCCAGACATAAAATGGAAGCTCATCTGCATAACAAAGGCAGAGAGAAAGCAAGCATTGCATCAGCCATCACCACATCTTTGCTTTCAACAAGCGCTGGAGTCTTAGAGATGCACACAGTGCAATAATAGGCTGCGTGCTTTGAAGGTAAGTGCCTGCTTTGGGCAAGGAGAATTAAGTAATGCACAGAAGGATGTAAATGTTCTAGAGCTGACTGAGTGGGAGTATGCGTGGGGCAGGGGCACAGACAGGAGCACACCAGATGGCTGTTTAAGGTCTTAGAGAGTTCCTACATTTATCACAGGGTAAGCCCTCTGCCTTTGAGCCTGAAAGAGGCATCGCCCCCAACACCTTCCAGCTTATACAAGCTATTTGCTGTCCACATTAGGAACTTAAATTGCCAATGCTTTCAAAAGTCAGGAGGACCTCATAAATTGAAAGCAATGGGTCAGGATTTATGAAATAAAGAGTAGTGGTGTTTCTGATGCAGTATGAAGCATTCAGTAAATTGCTGCCATTTAGGATTTTGATTTGAACATAATGATTTGGTATACAGAGAACATTTTGGGAATACTTTACTCCGTATTTAATCTACAGTTTTTTGTTGTGCATATGTATTAGCCACATGTAATATTTACATTCCCCTTGGGGAATTGGTATATACACATAGTGAATCTTGATCCTGTTTAACTCCCTGTTCCCTTTCTCCCTCTGCCCTCTTTCTTAGCTCCCCTTTCTGTCTTAACAAAGTATACTTCCCTGTTTCCTATCATCTTTTTAAAAATTTTTAATTTTTATTTGTACTGGTTCGTGGTATATACTTCTTACATTCATCACGGAGAGTTGGTACATGTACGTGATTCATTTTTAATTTAAGAAACAAAACAAGATTTCATAACAAAATAATGACAGTAACAATAAACATTGTTTGTTGTCATCTACAAATATTAATTATTTGTATCCCCCACCTTCCACCTCTTGTCCCCTTCTTATTTGCAGGATGTCTAGTTCTGGGTCACCTGTTACCTATCTTTCATTTATTTATATTTTGGGTTTCTCATATAAAAAAACCCACGTGATATGTAGGCTTGTGTGTCTGACTGATTTCATTTAGCGCCATTGTCTCAAGGTACGTTCATTTTCCTATAAGTACATCAGAGTTATCCTCCTTTATCGCAGCATAGGACTTCATTACACATAAATACCACATTTCATTTATCCATGCACTTGTTGATGGACATATAGGCTGCTGCTAAATTTAACTATGATGAATTGTGTTGCTATAAACTGTAATATGATGTCTTTTACCCTTTCACGAAGGTAACTAGCAGAGGAAAAGCTGGGTTGAAAGGAATTTCTCATTTTAATATTTTGAGTACTCCTCCTACTTATTTCCATAGTGGTTGTACTAGTTTACATTGCTTTCAGAGATGTAGGAGGGTTTCTTCTGCCACAGCTTCACCAGCATTTGTGAATATTTGATTTTCTGAGCATAGCCATTTTTTCTGGAGTAAGATGAAAACTCAGCATTTAAATTTGTATTTCTCCAGCAACCAGAGATACTGAACATTTTTTCATGTATTTACTGGTCATTTGTACTTCTTCTGAGAAGTATCTATTCCTTTCAGTTTCCCATGTTTTGATTGGGTCTTTTATTTGGGGAGACTATATTTTTTAGTTCTTGATATATTTTAGGTATTAATCCTATGTTCAAGGAACAGCTGGAAATTTTTTCCCACATTCTGTAGGTTTCTTCACTGTGTTGGTTGTTTCTTTTGCTGTGTAGAAGCTTTTGATTCAATGTAGTCCCACTGTTGATTCTTGATGTTATTTCTTGTGCAATTAGGATTTTGTTTGGGAAGTTCTTGCCAATGTCTATGTCTTTAAGAGTCCTATCTATTTTTATATTCCAGCAGATTAAGTGTTTCTGCTTTAATATCTAGGTCTTTGATCAATTTTGATTTTATTTTAGTACCTAGTGAGAGATATGGGTCAATATATTCACAGATTTAATCATGTATGTACATAGCCAGCTTTCTCAGTATCATTTGCTGAAGATGCTATCTTTCCTCCAGTATGTTTTGGTCTGTTTTTCAATGAAATACTTAATGTGCCTGTGTTTTTTTCTTTTCTTTTCTTTTTTTTTTTTTGCACTTTCTGTTCTTTTCCACTGATCTACATGTTTGCTTTTGTGCTAGTGCCATGCCGTTTTTTTTTTTTTAACTGTAGTTTTGGTATATAACTTGAAACCTGGAATTGGATGCCCTTTGCTTTGCTCTTGTTGCCCAGGATTGCTTTTGCTGTTCTGATCTCTACTGATTTCATATAAATTTTGGGATTGTTTTCTCTAGTTCTGTGAGAATGCTGTTGGCATTTTGAGTGGGATTACATTTGTTTATCAGTGGGCAGCCAAGTCAGCCTCTCATTCAGGATGGGGGTCCCCAGGACCTGGGTCTGAGTGACACAGCAGGCTGCGGGCAGGGTGTGCAGGACCAAGGTGAGCCTTGCTGTTTCTCCTGGAACTGACACTGTCCACCTTACCATAATGATACCGCTGTGTTGCCTGCACACATGACTGATTGGCTACCCAATGAGCTCATCTCCAAGACAAGCTGTCATATTGAACAGGACCCCCTGAAAAAGGAGTGGACTAGGTTAATGGAGACTTCAGAGTCACAGCCAAAAATCAGAGGACCCATCACATAGCATATTCAGGTTGCCCAAGGTGGTAACGAAGCTGAGAGTCAACTGGCAGAGCCGGGTGCAAACCCAGTGGCAGAAATAGGACTTTAAGCTATGGTTGCCTCCAGGATTTGACTCTTTCCCTGTCTGTGTGCTGTAAGTTAGCCCACCTGACTGTGCTCCAGTTTGTGATGTGGCCCCAGTGCTAGTTTCATATCTGTACTAGCTAAGTGTTATTCTGGTTCAGGCATTTATCCCGTCAACCAATCAATATCATCACATTTCAGAATCCAAGTATTCTCTGCAGAGAATCAAGGTGACCTATTTCACAGTTAAACAGTCCAGGGCTCACCTCCAGGCTCTGTTTACTTTGCTCTACTGATTGTTCTTTCTTTCTCTTCAGTCCTTCAAGTAAGTCTCAGTGATATGTATCAAATGTGAGGGCTCAGGTGACGCGGCACCAACTTCCAAGGTCTGACCTGCCCTAATACTGCAAAGAGGCAATTCTTGCTGCTGTGGTTACCAGCAGAGATAACAGAGCAGGATCTGGGCATAGGTCTCTAAGCAGGGGAGAGGAGAGGTGATTAGCGGTAAGAAGGGGCATAGAGACCTTATTTATTGGTATAAATTTTTTTCCTGAAGGAACTGGAGCTGGGAAAGAGAATGTGGCAAAAAGCCTCTAACCTCATTTTATATCATCTCTACTGAGAGCAGCATTCTTCTTCATGGCATCCTGTAGGAGTGCATTTTAGAGGTTGAACCCACCTTGTAGGGAACCAGGAACATGGAGGGTAACCAGCAACAATATCTTAGAAGAAATGTAACCAAATGGGAATCTATTCTTCTTTAGGGAAGTATATTATACTCTAGAGATATAACATGGAAAGGAATCCTTAATGCTTGATGCTCCTGAAAGCAGGAGAACTTGGAGCCTGCTTAGCCACACTAGGGGAATCTCCCTTACTCTGTACTTGTACTAATGTCCATAAAAATAAGCTACTGTTAATCTGGCTTCCTCGAGCCTCCTCCTTGCATTCAAACTTGCATCCTAGCAGTTGTGACTATGTTTAAACTTCAACTCTCAGTGACCTTGAAATCAATAGGTTGATTTATTTTGTTACAGAGCAATAAAATAATTGCAACAAAAAAATCTGTTTGACAGTTGTGGATTTATGGTCATTTTGACAGTATTGGTTCTTCTTATCCAGGCACAGGGGATATCTTTCAATTTTCTTATATCCTCTTTGATCTTTTTCAGAGTACACTACTATAGTTGTCATTGTACAGATTTTTCAATACCGTGGTTAGGTTATCTTTAAAGTATTTAATTTTTGGGTGCTATTGTGAATGTTATTATTTTCCTCATTTGTCACTGGGTTCATTATTGTTGTACAGAAATTCCATTGTTGTGTGTTGACTTTATATTCTACTACCTTGCTGAATTTTTTTTTATTAGATCTAGGAGTCTTTTGATGGAATTTCGGGGTCTTCTATAAGGGATGATATTATCTGGGAATGAGGATATCTTGAGTTCTTTCTTTCTGACATGATTCCTTTTTATTCCTTTCTCTTGTCTAATTGTTCTGGCTAAAGATTTCCTTATGATGTTGAGGAGGGGTAGTGATAGTGGACATTTTTGTCATGTTCCTGATGTTAAAGAAAAGGCTTTTAATTTTTCCTCACTTAACACAATGTTGACAGTAACTTTGCCATAAATGACTTCCTATCAGATTGAGGTAAGTTACTTCTATATCTATTTTATGCAGGGTTTTATGATGCGTAAGTGTTAGCGTTTGTCAAAGGCTGTTTCTGGATCAGTTGATGTGATCATATGGTTTCTGTCTTGGCTTCTGTTTATGTGATATATTACATGTACTGGTTTGCATAGATTGATCCATGCCTACATGCTAGGATGAAGCCCACTTGCTTATGATGTGTGATTGTTTGGATTAATTCTGTTTGCCAGTATCTTGTTGAGGATTTTTTCATCTGTGTTCATTAAAGAAATTGGCCTATAGCTCTTTTTTTTGTGTATGTGGGGTCTTTTTCTGGTTTTAGAATCAGAGTAATACTAGTTTCCTAAAATGGCTTTGGGAAAACTCCTTCTCTTTTAATTTCATTAAGAAGCTTGAGGTGGCTTGGTGTTAGATCTTTCAGGAAGTTCTTGTAGTATTTAGTTGTGAAGACACTGGGTCCTGCGCTTTTACTAGTCAACAGTTTTTTAAATTACTGCTTGAATTTCATTACTTCTTATTAGATTATTCAGAGTTTTTATACCTTCTTGGTTTAGTTTTGGTACTTTGTATCTATCCAGGAACCTATCCATTTCTTTTGGATTCTCTAATTTATCAAGGTACAAGTTTTTGAAGTAGTTACTAATAATTCAGATTTTAGCTGTTTTCCTTGTGATTTTACCTTTTTCTTTTCCAATGGGATCAATTTGGGTCTTTCTTTTTGGGGAAAAGATTGGCTAAGGGTTGTTCTATTTTGTTTATTCTTTCAAAGAACCACCTCATTGATTCATTGACTTTTTGTAGTTTTTATTCTCAATTTCATTAATTTTTGCTCTGATTCTGTGGGATTGTGAGGTGTGAGGCCTCTGTTACAGAGGCCCTTCTGTTTGCATTCCCCAGGCTCCAGCAACTATAAAAGCTGAGGCATATGATTTTCCTGGCTTCTTATCATGAGAATAAGGCTCCTGTGACTTTTCTGATCTGATGTTAGACTTCTTGAGAGGGGCATATGCCTAGCCAGTGCCCTCTCCATGACTGTCTCTTGTGGTTTTTCCCTCCCACCTACTGTGGTAAGGTGACCCCAGAAATTTTGAAGTGTAGTTGTTCTGTAGCTCAGTTTTAAACAATGAATTCCTTCCCAAATAGCTCCCAATTAAATATTCTCAGATATGGTGAGGACTACACAGGAGTTGGTCCTCAACTCTAGCCTGCCATGCAGGAGGAGTTACTTTCACAGTAAAGTCTTGCACCGTTTCTTCAAGTTTACAATAACTATTGGCCTTACCTGAAGCTAGAACTACCAGTCTGACCTATTGTTTTCCCCTGAAGCTGACCACCCTGTCTGGGCTTACCTGTGTTATAGAACACAGGTTCCCCTTGCAGGGAGATGGGTTTACTGTTCCAAGTCACCTCATTATTTTCTCTGCTTTGTGCTCAGTTTCTCCAGCTTCTTTGTAGTTTCTAGTTTTCGTGTCGGCTTCCTCTTGATTCCTGGAGATTTACTTCTTTTCTTCACCAGGTTGTTAATTTCTAAGTATCCTGACTCCAGGTCCTGGAGAGGTGATATTTTGTTGTCCATCTATACTCTATCATTTTAAAATTTCCTCTGTTACCTGCTAACTATCTTTCATTTTGTTCTTTAAGTTATTTCTTTTTGGGGTTTCTCCTGTAAGAGATATTTGATCTTCTGGGTCTAACTTATTTCACTTAGCTTTAGGGTCTCAAGGTACATTCATTTATCTACAAATGACTCAGATTTGCCTTTCTTAATCTCTAGGTAGTACCTTGTGTATGTACACCACATTTTCTTTATCTATTCATCTGTGGACAGGAATAGAGGCTGATTCTATAATTTATATAATTTACCTATCATGAATTGTACTGCTATAAACATGAGTGTACATATATCAATATTCTACTATAACTTCATATTATTTTTGAGAAGATACTCAAAAGGGGTATATGTGAGTTAAATAGAATTTTTGCTTTCAGTTTTTTGAGAACTCTCCATACTGTTTTCCATAGCTTTTGAACTAGTTTACATTCCCACCACCAACACAAGAGTTTCTTATCCTCAATAACCTTGCTAGCTTTTGTTGTTCTTTGAGTCCTGGATGATATCTATTCTTACTGGAATAAAATGGAATCTTAGTGTTGTTTTGATATACATTTTTATCTTGTTTATTCAATTTTTGTGTTGGGAATCAAATTCAGGACCTTGCACTTTCCAGGAAGGCACCACACTGCTGAGCTATATACTCAGCTCTTGATATACATTTTCAATGGTCAAAGATGCAGAACATTTTTTCATGTATTTATTGGATGCTTGTTTTTCTTTTGAGAGATGTCTATTCAATTACCAAATTTTTATTGAGTCTTTTATTTGAGAATTCTAACATTTTAGACTTTTTAATTGTCCTGTCTGAGAAGTAGCTAGCAAAATATTTTACCAGTGTGTAGACTGTCTCTTCACTACTTTGGTTGCATCCTTTGCCGTGTAGAACTTTTTTAATTTGACATAATCCCATTTGTTCATTCTTAGTATTATTTCTTCTGCAATTAGTGTACCCAGAAAGGTTTTGCTTATACATATAACTTTAAGGATCTTAGCTATTTTATATTCCAGAGGATTTGGTGTTTATATGTCTAGGTCTTTGATCCATTTTGATTTATTTTAGTGTATGGTGAGATATGGGGCTAGATTAACACTTCCACATGTGGATTTACAGTTTTCCCAGGATCATTTTTTAATAGGTCATCTTTTCCCCAGTGCATATTTGTGGTTCTATTTTCAGAATTCTGATGACTGAAGGTGAATGGGGTTGTTTCTGTACCTGAAATTCCATGCCACTGTTCATCATATCTGTTTTTGAGTCTATGCCATGCTGTTTTTATTACTGTAGTTTGAGGTCCAATTTGAAGGGATGGTAATGGCTCCTGCTTTGCTCTTTTTGCTCAGGATTGCATTTATGATTTTGGATCTCTTCTGGTTTTATATAAATTTTAAGACCTTTTTCTAGTTCTGTGATGAGTGCATTGGTATCTTAACTGAGAGTGCGTTACTTCTGTGTATCATCTTTGGTCATATAACAGTGACGCCTGTATAGTCATGTTTATAGCAGCACGTTTCATGATAGGTAAATTATAGAAGTGGCCTGCATTCCTGTCAACAGATGAATGGACAAAGGAAATGTGACCAATGTTAACAATATTAGTTCTGCCTATACAGGAGTAGGGGATGCCTTTCCATTTTCTAATAGCCTCTTCCATCTCTTTTTTTTCAGAGTATGATAATTTTCATTATAGAAGTCTTTCATTTTACTGGTTAATACTAAGTATTTAATTTTTGAAGCTACTGTAGCTAGAATTTTTCTGACTTCTTTCTCAGTGGGTTTCAGGAATTGTTGGTGTATAGGAATGTTATCGATTCTTGTGTGTTGATTTTAATCTAAATTTAGTTTTCTCCTCTACATTTAGTTTTTAAAAATTAAATGAGTTTATTAGGAAAACACATAGTCACATAATATAAAGGCTATGGAAAGAGAGAAGGGGGGTGATAATTGGCTAGTTCTGAGCTCTGGACAGACAATAGTAGAGAAATGATGCCTCAACAGATTTATTTTCTCATGAATAATTGATTTTATCAAGTGTCCAGGAACATCAACCCTATAACCAAGGCTCAGATATTAAGAAGAGGAAAGATGTCCTAGAAATGAATATCATGCATAGGAATAACATCACTGTGACCCAGAAGACGTTACTCTGGACAGTGACTATTATGTAGAGGTTGATACGTGCTTGACAGGTGCACTCACCTTCATTCACTTAGCAGACCTGTGCCAGGAGCTATTGTATATTTGGGATTAATGAGTTCTCTAAATAAAGATTCCTCCTCTCATTTTAGCAGAAGAGAAAAAGACAGCAATCCATGTAATAAACAAGTATGATCAGCGTTATATCAGGGGTGACATATGCTATAGAAAAAAATTATATAATACACAGTAAAGAGCTCATGCATGATATAGATTTAAGGATAGGTGCTCTCTTTTTATCTTGATATTACTCTCAGAATAAGATGAAATCATTCCAAAATTGTTTTTTAAAAGTAACTAGGTCCTATAACCACTGAGAAAATTGTTCACAACAGTGTCTCCCTCACATCTGTGCACAAACACACTAGTATTTAGAATATCCCAAAGGACTCATCTATCATGCATCTTCTCCTAGCAAATAATCAGCTGTTATTAGGGGAATGGCCTTGGTTCTTAGCTAATAGCAATTAGTAGATGGTATTTAAAAAACAAGGAACAGATCTATGACTCCTGTTCCTTGGCTGGTGTCTTTTTAGTCCCCATTAGTAATATCACTGGGGCCACAGTACACAATAAGCAGATCAGAGGCTCTCTGAAATTCACTGTTAACTTCCCCTCTCTGCTAACTTCCCCTCTTTCTACCACTTGCTGATAATTGAAAGAAAACACATAAACCTCTGCTTTCCTCTATCAAAACAGGCATTTGTTGGTTTAGCATTCACACTGGGGAGTGTAGCATTCACTGCAATTGAAACAACTGAATAAAAGACAAGTGAGTGTCTTCTTACCATTACCACCCCACTCCCCACTTTTGGAGGACATAGAAAGTAAGGGAAAAGAGATTTAAGGACTTGCTTATTCCTATTGTGTTATCTTTCACAGATTGATTGAGCGGAAAAAGTAAAATGAGCTCAGTGCTATATTGTGTTTCAATTATTGACAACCATTCTTATCCCAACCAGGAAAAAAAGTATGGTAGAAAGAAGGTCCCCAACTCCCACTCTGTCTTTCTATTATTAAAAAAGCCGTGCAATTCTGTGCCTATTATTTTACATTGCAAAGTGATGAAGAATTAGAAAATTGCTAGAAAGCAGGTGACAAATTGCAATCTGATGGGCCAACATGAACCTATAAAAATGTTATCAAGATGATATTAAACAGTCTATTCCTTATTTAGCATCCAGGCAGGAAATTGGAGCTATTCTTGCTGGGATATCTCATACTTTGATATTTTTCATTTAGATAATGCTATTTAAAATTTAACTGGATTACTGGCAATTTGTCTCTCAAAATGATGTACCTGAGCACTTGGCTCAAAATATCTTTTATCCAGTTTCCAGTGAAAGAATTTTAGAACTTTCTGGAATTTCTGTAACTTTTCTGTCATTATTTTATCTGCTCTAAGGATATTTCTTTTAAAAAGGAAACCAAGATTTCATATTTTGCCGTGTGGCAACTGGATGTAAGGTACAGTTAGGTTGGAGATGATCCTATGGGATGAAGTGCGTCCATGTGATCAGTGCCACATCCTTGGTTCTCACATAGTGCCTGTGACACAGCAGGGAGTCAGTTCATGTTTGTTGAGTGAATTTTTATTCATTTTATTACACCTATACTTGGATTGATATCCAGTACAGAGTCGATGCTGAATTACTGTCTATTTGCATTGAACTATTCAGGATGTAGGTGGTTAAACTTCCATTTTGCTTATAATCACTTCGAGTAATTTTATCTCATACCTCTTTTTTCACAGATCTTATGAGGGGAACTATGAAATCCAAGACTGGGCAGTTTTTTCTGCATAAAAGGGAACATATTCTTGCCTGAAAGTATAGTTACAGGCAGTGAAACTTAGGGTGGTGTTCAGTAAGAGCCATATATAATCTTCAAATGAAAAGCTTTATTTTATGAAGATAATCCAATAGAAGTCATCTGGCATTGACCTGTTGGTCAAATTTACAAAGCCTGAGAAGAAAGAGAGAAGATATAAAAAATTCCTTTAATCGAAACAGGTTCTGAGTATGTGTTGGGCACAACATTCCTTGCTTTTCGCTGGGCAAGGAACAGTACCTGAACTTGGGCACCATACCCAAATTGTGCCTGTGGAAAAAGTCATATGTGGTAAGACAGTCTGTGAAGGAGTTAGAATGTATGCAGTTGTAAGGGCGAGTCACACATAGTGTGGTGCAAATGATATTTTTGAGAAAATTAATAATAGCAAACAAAAGAGTAAAGGATAAGATGCATATGTTTCCCTATCCTATGGGAAAGGTCAGAAAAGTGAAAAGAATTTTGAAGCTGCTCTAAGAAGACCAAACAAGTAGAAAGTGTAAGATAAAATGAGTAAATGTGTCATTTAAGATAAATACTCATGGCTTGAACTCCATTACTTAAAAACAGATAAGTTAAAAGAAGATAAGTTTTAAAAATATATATAACTAAATCAAGTAATATTTTTATTTGCTTACTTTGTGTTTTGTCCTTTTATTTTTGTTCTTAGCAGCTAGAATGATGGCATTACTATCTCTTGAGATGGGGATATTAGGTAAAGAATTTTGGTGAGGGAGTGTGGGTTCACTTTGGTTCAGTTTACATTTGAGGTATCTTAAAATTCCAAAAATGTGTTCAACGCACTCGTGGCACTTGAAAGACAAAGTGTAGAGAAGCATTACTGAGGCAAAAATGATAAGCTACAGATGGTAGGCTAGGAAATAGCCACTTATCAGGCACCTAGTATATACCAGGGATTCAGCTAATCCCTTTACAAAATGAGTTACTTCACATAACACACCCAGCAACCCTTATTATTTACCATTCATTAATCAAACACTTACTATGCCTACTTGCTGGGTTTAATGATATAAAAGAAATATAGATAAAGGAAACAAGTTGTAGGAATCACTCCTGTGATTTGGCAGAAGAGGTAAGTATTCTAAGAATAAAGGGATTTGTTCAATGCCACACAACTTGTGCATGTCAGGACTGGGTATCAAAATCATATATACACAACATCAAAGCCACTAGTATGCTCATTCCCTTATATTATTTCTCTCGGCCCTTTTCCCTGAAGACAGCCAGTGGGAATGCTACTGATATTACAGAAAAACACCAAAGACAACCAACTCACATACTTCTGAGCATGCTTGCAACTTTTATATTTACAAATCAACACTGATCATTTTTTTCACAAATCAAATCTGGTGATTTATTTTACAAAGCAGCACATCTTCAGGAGTCACTTGGTAGCACATTGTGTGATGGTCTTGATCATCTCTATTTCTATTAAAGATTTGACATTCCAAATCTTCATCTTTTCCAACATCCACTGTCACATGTGCACGGTGAGCTAGCGTGAGCAGAAAGGCTGGACCGCACACACATCTTGGGGCCTGACTCAAGCAGGTGGTGAACAGGAGGGAGTAATTTTCTCCTTGCTCCTTGTTCCCTAGATGACAACCAGAAATCCAGAGCTCTGGACAAAGCAAGTACTGGTTGCATAACGTCCTCATGGAAAGGGTTATAGTGCTTTTGGTGAATGCAGACTGGAAAGGCTGGCCTTTAGAACTGAGGCTTCCAGGTCATTTAGTCTCTTAAAGTGAATGTTAATTATTTACATTATCTTGTTAACGTCTTTATGCTTTCCTCATTCTCTAAGAAATGAGCCCAAAGGTACAAATATTTTAAGTGGATGTTCTTTTGAGAGAAACTAGTCATGCCATTCTATCAAGGTAAGAGCACAGAGCCCATAATCTGTCTACTTGGAACTGAAGTCTGATCAGGGCCATTTGTTTCACTAGATACCCTTGGGACTGTTAGAGTCTCTGGACTTCAAGTCTCTGAACTGTAAAAGTGGTAACATTTCTCCTTATGCACTCAGTTATGGGGATGTGTGTAAATGAGGATCATTCATTGAAACGCTCCACCACCTGGAGCGTAGTGGGAACTGTTACAGTGATGTTTGTTATTATTTTCACAATTTACTCAAAAGCATTGCAGGTAGAAGTGAGTTCACTGTTTAAAAATGTTTAGATATTGTAGATAAGAAAACACAGTGTATTTACTGGCACTTTGTGCTTCCCACAATGGCTTCCATTGTAAAAGGTGAGTCACAGTGGTGGTCGAGTTTGGATGCCAGAGCAGACTATCTTGGCCTAAATCTTGGCATCACTATATTCTAGCTTCAAGATCTTGACAAAGATATTTAGCTTTTTTATACCTCAATATCCTCTGTGATGATTTGGTGTTGACCTGATGGGTTCTTGTGTGTTTTATTTAATATATGAAGAGTGCTTAGTATCTAGAAAGTAGTACTGTGTGTTTGCAAATTCTGAATTATTACTAGTTTTGGGACATTTTGTTGCCTTATAATACTATAAGCAATAAAATGCATCATTCCTATCTGAAAAATGGAGAAATTAAGTCATGACAAAATTCATAGGCATGGCCAAAGTCACACACCTAGTCTTCATCTGGGCAGGCCTAGCTCTGTGTTCTCTTGATGTCCAAAGTAGGACCATTACCTAGGAAAGACCCAGCTGCTGGAGCTCCAGCCAGGGTTTATTTCAAAGGCAGCTTTTCCCACCCCCACCCATGCCGCTATTGTTGTGGGAAATTATGCTGCAAGCCATGTATCTTCTTCGACACACTCTGCTCTTGAAGAAACTCCCAATTACTGGGGCTGTGTTCTCCGTGATTGCAATGTGTCATGACATTTCCAAGATGTAAGTTTCTTCGAAAAAGGCATTAGCACCAGGAGAGTGAAGCAGCTCATTTTTCAAACTTGGAAACTGTTGTCGTCTGGGCTCAGCACTGGTGAAGCTTGAATGCACTGTTTAGTGAGCTCCGCCAGGCAACTCAAGTTCACCCCCATGGGCATGGCCAGAAGCTCTTCCTTTGGAGGGTCTGTGGCTCAGGATGTTGAAATATATATGCACATACTCCTGCTGCTACACACACACACACACACACACACACACACACACACAGTACTCCCTGGATGCCCTTCTCTGTCAGGCTGTCTCATATTTCCAGTTCCCACCTGCAGCCTAATCCTCTCCAATGTAGAATGACCTAGTGACATCCCAGTGACAGAATAAACTTTACCTTTGTCCACCACTGCAAGGAAACATCTCAACTCTTTACAGCTCACAGCTGAATCACCAGGAACATCAGCTGCAGGCCAAAAAAAAAAAAAAAAACATAGAAACAACTGTTTCCTCTCATAAGCAGCAAGAGGAGATGCACTGAAAGGCTTTCCATTTGGTATGCAGAATGGCCAGCCTCAGGAAGCAGGTGGGAATAGAGGAAGGCAATATAGCAGAACCCTGGAAGATTCATGTCATGTGCCTGTCTGGTTCAGGCAGCACTACCTCACGTTGCCTCAGCTGGCACAAGTTTCAACTAGAGAGGATGTTACTGCTGTGCCCCATGGTTGACTCAAGGCCTGAGTGCACACGATTGGCTAATCATTGGTTACGAGTCACTAATATAGCTGCAAGGGAATCTGAGGAAGGGAGGAACTGGCTACATTAGAGCCCTGCAGCTGCTGTAACAGTTCCTTACAGTGGCTCCAATGAAGTATCATAAACTGGGCGACTTAGAGCAGCACAAATGTGTTGCTTCACAGATCTAGAGGTCAAAGTCAAGGTGAAGAGGCACGGCCATATTTACCTGAAGGTGCCTAAGGAAGGGTCTTTCTTCTACCTGCTGAAAGTCTCTGGCATTCTTTGATTGGAAGATGGCTGCCTACTATCTGTCTTTTCACATTATCTTCTCTCTGTGCGTGTTGGTCTGTATAATTTCTTTTTCCTTATAAATGCATAAAATATACCAGGAACCATCCTAATAATGCCATCTTAACTTGACTACATTTGCGAAGTCCCTATTTCTAAAGAAGATCACATTCTGAGGTGACTTGTATTAGGATTTTGAATATCTTTCTGGTGGGACATACTTCAACCTATAGCACTAACTTTTCAGTTACTTTGATAGTAGGCAGGCCATCATGGCTATGAGACTTTCGCACAGTGGTGAATCCTTGATACAAACAAAGGAGTTCAGATGTAGGCAGCCAGAACATACTAAACAAAAATCTGAAAATAACCATTATGACAAAGTCCTAAGAGTCCAGCACTTCAGGGTTAGTTACTTACTGGCCTACTATAATGGACTACACAGCATTTCTGTAATATTTTCTACCACATGAATTACTAAGAAAAAACTACTAGCTTGAGCCTTTCATCTTCCCACCCCTAGTACCAGTATTAGCTGTTTAAGGGTCAGCTGATAAGGAATAATGTATCTTATTCCAGACTGAAAGCTTATAGTAGAAAGAGTTGAGGAAGATGAGAAAGATAAGGTAGAGTTTCCCTAGGACAGGATGCTGAGGCAGGGGCACCAAGTATCAGTGGAAAAGTATTACTGTCTATGCAGCCTCAGGAGCAAGTCGTTCTGAGGGGATGTCTGCAAAGTCCACTAAGGGAAGTTTGACCCTGGGCATTGTGAAAGGAAATTGCAGAGTAAGTAAGCATCTTCAAGGTATCAGTGCAGCAATCAATACACTGAAGAACCTTTGTTAGAGGTTCTGAACTAGACCATGTAGAAATCCTGGAATTTTGCTTGACTTTGTATGATCATAGAAAAGCAGATTGATAATGAAAATTAATTTTCCCACTATCCTAATGGGATGGAAGTCATATCCACAAAAACTTTGTAAGGACTATTTTTTTCTTGCACTTATGCATGATGTTTGCAAATGTAAACTTGGTATCACTTGCATTTCTATAGGTCTCCTTTTCCTGACTTGGCCCACCCTTTTTGTCATTTCCTCCTACCCTGGCTACTTCCTCTTCAACCTCCTTGTCCCGGTAACCTCATTTCACTACCCTTCCTGAGGTGAGGGGGAAATTAGGAGACCATTATTGCTTCTCTCTACATACCATTGTTTCTTTTCTCCACTGGAACTCCTGAGTTGTGGTTGATTAATCTTGTCATACCCTATCTTTCCCACAACAAGCTTTCAAGGCCATTGCTATATTTTACTTCTTTGTGCCTTGCACAAGACTGGATGCTGAAGGGATATTGTCTTGGTTGCTTTCCTCTCATTGCTGAGACAAAATACCCAATGCCCAAAGTTAAACACAGAAAGGTTTACTTAGCTCACAGTTTGTAGAGCTTTCAGTCCATACTCAGCTGGCTCCAAGGTAAAGTGTCACATGGCAGAGGGAAACAGTTCATGGTGGTGGAAACAACAAAAGCAACAAGAGCAAAAAAGGACGAGTGAGAGAGCAAGCCTCTCTCCCTCCTTTATATCGTGTGCAGGCGACCTGCCCCAGGGCGGGTGTAGCCCTCACACCCATAATCCCAGCACTGGATGGTGAATCAATCACAAACTCTAAGAAGCCCTCCCCCAAGATTGCACGAGGCTTTGGGGGGACAGCCAGACACAAACTATAACAGATACTTTATCACTAACAGATAAATTAAGGAAAGAAAAAAACAATGCGACTGATATTGCAGTCTCCTGGGCACTGGAAGCAGCTTGGCAATCACTGAGCTGAGCAAGTGACAAAGTCCACTTTCCCTGTAGAATAAGAACTCCCTTATCATCTGTCTCAGTTGTAGGCTGGGAAGAATATAGGGTGACATGGCCCAGTACAGCAAATATCAGCCAAATCCAACTATAGATACTTTTAAAATTAAATTTAAGTTAGTCAAAATTAATTGAAATTCAGCATTCAGTTCCTTTGAATGTGCTAGTCACATCATAAGCCCTCAATACCTCCATTTGACTAGTAGTTACCACGTTGGATGGTACAGGGGCAGAATGTTTTTCTCATGGAGGTTTCTACTGGAGAGTGCTCCCGTGGCATTCCTACATCTGAAAAGGGATTACATTCCCATTTTACTAATGGATCGATTCTCTCTATAATTAATTTTAATTCTATTAAAATCACACACAAATACACTGTACCATAATCTGTGCTAGGTGTTCATATGGTTAAGGTGACATAAAACTCATGATCATTATGACCCATCTCTTTCTCATGTTTGAGAAAACTAAGGCTCACAGAGAGTAAATGATTTTCTGATGAGAGAAGAGAGCTGGGGAGAAATCAAACGGCGTCCTGTAGCAATGATGTCAAATCCCATGATTAATTTATGTCATGCTGTCTTGCACACTTTCTCCAGCTCAAGCTTAGGGCTATGAGAAAGGTCTATTCAACTAGCCTGTTTGACCAGTGAGGCTTTAGTAATTCCCCCAGGCTCTGTAACTGGCTTCGCGTCCCCACCTCCCATCATCTTACTGCTGAGAAGCGGCAAATGAAGCAGTCATTTTTTTCCCCTACATTACCACCATCTCCTGGCATCATGGAAATATTACCTTTGGTGTTTATCCCTCAGCAATGCGTTCCTTTCAGTGTGATCTGTAGGTTCTGCCTTTGGCTGTTCACGTAGGGATGAAGACTGCATTGGACTTCTCTAGGATGAGTCTGACAGATAAGTCCAACACCTACACAAACACCCTCCACCACCCAGCCCTTGAAAACCTTTCTTGCCTTCATGGGCTAATGATCCTTTCAGAAGCTTGGAGAGTATATGGATCAAAGAGAAAGAATCATCCACAAATTGCAAGCTGTGGCTAAGGTTTGGTGGCACAGAAGAAGAGATGAAGAAGGGCTGTGTGAATAAGGAGGAATTCCAAACACAGAACAATAAACAACACAATGAAGAAAGAAAACAAAGGGGACATGTTTGAGATCCACAGGGGCCTCTATTTGGGCTACTCATATAGACCTTATGTTTAACATTAATAATTACAAAATTATATTAAATGATATATCAATCAAATTAATAAAGCTTACAATATTTAGGGCATTTAGTTTGCTGAAATCACTGGCATCTGTGTCTATTAAAAATGACAGATGATTAGGGTATCCAAAGTTTGGTGGAATCTGCTAGCTAACAAGGTAAAATTAAAATTTACATCTTGTTCCAGCATAATGAAGATAATTAAAAAGAGCGATAAAACCCTTTGATTAACCCTCATCTCCTGTTGCATAGCATTTTATTATGCAAATGAAAACTCCAACACTGTACACTTAATACTGGTTAAGAATATGAATATGTTCTCGTTTTCAAAGTACAAAACTGTATGTGTACATATGAAGTATTTAATGGAGATTGGGCCTCTTTTACAATAAAGTGAAATTCAAGGGTATGTGTTTTATGGAGCAAAGTTGTCCCCGTTTGCTACACACTCCAGGCTTGGCCTGCTCTGTTGGCCACGTGGCTAGCTTCTGCTTTATTTTTTAGTAACCTGCTCTGCCAGTTTAAGTTATTGAAAATACTGAGAGCCCCAAATCAAGAATGGCTATGTCATTACATTACAGACTCATATATAATTCTGATTTTGTTTTCCTGAATGAAAGGATCCATGGCAGTGACTTTAAAAACCAGGCACCTCCTGGTCCATGGATCTCTGAAGTTTGAGGACAGATGAATTAGAAAGCTGTAGGAGGGAGACATTTTTATAAAGATTTATTCTTTCAAAATGTACTTTCTCACTTTGCTGAGAATCATTTCTTCTCCCCAGGACTGCTAATGGGAAGATGAGGATAACAGGACCCCTGTAAGAGGTGTTAAGCTGTTTCATGACTTTTCTGTTGGCCAACAGAATTGATTGGTAGAAAAATAACTAGTCATTGTGAGAAGAATAACGCCAGGTTTCTCCGCTTCCCTTTGCATTCTCCACCCATTGCTCCCCAGGCTCACTCTGGACAAAGAAGAAGCCTTTGCTTACACACTGAGAAGCAACCAAGATCAGCAAGAGAAATCTGAATTTGTCTCTAAGACTTATGCTTTGAAGAATTTTCAGAGTCAGAGACAGCCAGAGAGATCTTGTGTATTGCAGTATGGACATAGGGAATGCAATTTCTGGGCTCAAGAACTAGAAGTGGAAAGGAAGCTAAGTTGCTGGAGGGGAAGAGGAAATTCAGGACAGAAGAAAGATGGATGGAGGGAAATCTTCAGGGGTCTTTGGAGGAAAAAGCAAGTTAAAGATGTAGCAGAGAAAGAAGCAGCAACAAACCAAGGAATGTATGGCTGCGACAACTATGCCAAGATAGAAGAGGCAAAGGAAGTCTCCTTCCCCAAGCGTCTGAGAAATGCAGTTCAGCTAATGCCTTGCTTTTGAATTCCGGACTCCAGCATGTGGGAAAAATCAACTTATATTGGTTTAAGCCACCCATTTTGCAATTTGGTATAGCAGCCATAGCACACACAGAGCTTTTGGACTGGCAAGTGGGAATAGACCGAAAAGGGACTGTGGGGAAAGGGACAAAGCTCTGCATCATCTTGTAGGCCCAGGTGACTTCCTAAGCAACTGCAGGTAAACTAAGTCAATTCTAATAAGGGCCTACATTGTCTCTACATTCTTGTCTTGAAAATGGTAACAATAGTGTTTCCCATATCCTAGACTTGTGGGAAGGATTAAATGGGTTCCTAACTGCAAAGAGTTAGCAAAGCACCTGGCACAGAATCTGTACTGTATCAGTGTTAGCTTTTATTCCTGCTACTGTTCCTGCTATTGTTTATTATGATTATTTACCAGAATGGACATGCCTTCCTGATGATTGCAGGGCGTATTTGAATTATTTCATTTCCATGTTTTTTTTTTTTTATTTTAGAAACATAAAAGTACAAAAAACATATTGACAAACAGACACCCATTATCATAGAAAATAGTACAATCACAACTAATCTATAGACAAGGTGATATGGTCTCAACAGTAGTTGTTGCTTTATCCATTGATATCTTCGAATTGTAGATGTATGGACCCATATACAGACATGCAAATTTAGTCAG
>PVLD010011278.1:0-66125 GCA_004027595.1 Dinomys branickii
TTATTCAAACATTTTCTACGAAGAAAATATTTAAGAAAAAATAATATCAATTCTCCATGGACTATTTCATAAAATAGATGAGGCAGGACTGTTTTTTAACTAAATTTGTGAGGCAAACAGTAACTGATGCCAAATGCAGACAAAGCAACATAGGAAGAGAACTTGGGACCAACACGGCCCATGAGCATAGATGCAAAAGTCTTTAAAGTCCAGGTGTGGTAGTGCGTACTTGTCATCCTAGCAGTTGGGAGGCTGAGGCAGGAAGATTGCTGCAAGTTGGTGGCCAACCTGAGTTACATAGCTTGACACTGTCTAAGCAAAAATAAATCTTGAATAAAATTTTACGGAGTCAAATGTACCAATATAAAAAAAGGATAGCAAAAAAAAAAAAAAAGGATAGCATTTTTACCAGGTAGAGCTTATCCCAAGAATGCAAAGTTGGTTTAATATCCAATATCAACCAGACTAATTCATTACATCATTGGCAGGGTAGGAGGAAAACTAGGTGATCGTTTTCAAAGATGCAGAGAAGCCAGACAAGACAACGACTCATGGTGAAAAATCTCAGCAAAGCAGGAACGGAAGGGAAGGAACTCGGTTCGAGGGATGGTGTCTACAAGCAAGGTCGGGTGGTATCCACTCAGTGGTGACAGACTCTAAGCTAATCAGGGTCAGATCAAGGCAGGTGTCTGTTCTCGCCATGCCAGCTCACATTTGTTGCAAGATCCTGTTGCAAGAACCTTGCTGATGTGAAACACCAAGAAAGGGAAATGAATGGCAGAAAGAGAGGAGAGAGATTTACAAGACGGTTTCCACTGGTGCTTGAGATGGGAGTGTACACAAAGCCCCAGGGAAGTGAAGAATCAGAGTCAGAAGCCATAAGGGAACGTCACAGGTTTCCAGGATAAAAGCCAACTTATAATCTGGTGTTATGGTTGATCCCCCACATTGTGTCCACTTGAGGAGTCCCTAGAAGCTTAACTGAGTAACTCAGCAGTTCTACATCTTGGATATAGAGGGTGTGCCCTTTTGGCTCTAGGATGTTGTTCATTGTGTCACTTGAGAAGTTTAGCAGGTTAACCGTGTGACTTAGCAGGGAACCCGGGTCCTTATCTTGTATTTACCCTGAGCCTGTGCAAGAGGAGGACCTGGAGGTGGTGTGGGTGTCGGGGAGCACCCCACTCAGGGTGAGGAGTGTGCGTAAAGTATAAGGAGGGAAGAAGCTTCCCTGCCTTTTTTGATCTTGCGGCTTTTGCAGTCCTGTGCCACCTCGAAGTGTGGCCCCTGTGCCCTGCCACGCTGCCTTGGAGCCAGTTGATCATAGACTGAAACTTCCCGAAACGGTGAGCTAAATAAACCTTCCCTTCCTTCGTGTTGGGCATTGGGTATTTTGTTTCAGCAAGGAGAGAAAAGTAACCAAGACATCTGGCATATTTCTATATACTGGGAAGAAACAATTAGAAAAAGGAATTTTAAAACAACTAGATTGATAACGTCATCAAAGATAAAATACTTGGGGAGAAATTTAACAAGTGGCGTGCTAGGTTTATACACTCAAAACTATAAAATCAAAGAAATTAGAAAGACCCTAAGTGGGAGTGTAACCATGTGACTAGGAAGACTCAGATGTTAAGGTCACAGTGATCCTCAAAACCGCTCTATACATGCACTCAGCTGGAGCCAAATAGAAACAGTGCACACTTCATTAAAATTGGCAAACCTACCTTACAATGTATCTGGGGAGGAAAAGGGCCAATAAGAACCAAAACAATACAGAAAAAGAGGAACTAGTCAGAAGATCACACGGTCTGATTTCAAGATCTTTTTTTTGAGGCAGAGTGTTGCTATGTCTTCCAGGCTGGCCTTGAATTCACTATGTAGCACAGGCTGGCCTCGAACTCTGCGATGCTCCTGCCTCAGCCTCCTGAGTGCTGGGATCACAGGCATGAACCACCACACCCTGCCAGGATCTTCTACAAAGCCACAGGAATCGAGGCAGTGTGACACTGGGGCTAGGATGAGCGTAAAAGGAAAGCGAGCTCACACTAATGTGGCTAACAGTTTCCTTTACCAAGGTACCAAACCAGTTCAATGGGGAACACAGTACTGCTATTTCAACACATGATGTCCGAGATTAAATCTTATCCAGTGAGAAGGGCTCTGGCCTTAGCCTATAACATCCTCAATAACCACAGACATAAACGTAAAAGCCAAGCCTGGGAAAATCCAGTAGAAAACACAGGGGAAGCTCTTTCCAATACTGCTTTAGACAAAGATTTTTAAAATAAGATACAAAAGCCACCATCTATACATAAAAAATAAATAAATGGCATCTTCATTATTTTTAAATCATTTGTATGTTATTTTAAAGCCTTTTTTTTTTAAGATTATAAAAGAAATATGTCTTTATAACAATTCAAACAATGCTATTCACAAACCTTACAGAATGAACATATACTCTATATCTACAACGGATTTTCTAAGACAGACTCTCACTATGCAGTTCAGGCTGGCCTTGAGCTCACTTTGTAGCCCAGGCTGGTCTTGAACTCACAAGGGTTCACTTGCCTCAGCCTCTTTATTACAGGGATGCGCCACCATGTCCAGTTGTATCTTGGATTTTTAAGAGTCTTTTGAAGAATAGTTTAGGTTTTCTGTAAGTTTAAGAGGAAATTAGGAGGGTGTGGTGCGCATTCCTGTAATCCCAGCACTCAAGAGGCTGAGGCAGGAGGATCTCCCTGAGTTTGACGCCAGCCTAGACTACATAGGTAGACCCTTTCTCCAACAAACAAAATAAGATAAAATACAGTACAATACAGATTAAGAGGAAGTTACAGAGATTTCCCAAACACCCTCTGAGCACTTATGGGCTCAGCTTCCCCCACATCCCCAACACCCTCCATATGTACAGACATCAGAGCTGTTTCTCACACTTTCTGTCACAGCAAATGCCATTGGTGCATTGACTTTCCCAGGTGCTGGTATTTCTGCGTGGTCTATCATGCAGTTGGTGAGATCGTGGGTCCACAATGTTGGACTTCAGATTCTTACCCCTTGCTCTTAGAAACGCTGCCACCACCCAGACTCCCATCCTGGCTGGGAGACTCACTCCGCGGCAGCCCAGCACTGGGTAAGCGTTAGCATCCTCGCTGTCTGTGTAGATCATTCCTTTCTTTGCCAATCTGCTAAATGAAACATGTCCTCTAGATGTTTCCGGGTGTTCTTTGTTTGATTGAGAGGAGGGCACACACCCCTCATATCTTCCCTGACCTTTAGAGTTCTTCTTGTGCAAACGCCTTGCTTTTCGATTGGGTTATTTTTCTTTCTCATATTGATTTTTGGGGACACTTTGCGTGTCACAGATAATGACTCTCCAGGGTCTCAGTGCTCTCTTGCTCTGTTCTGTCTTTAAACTTGTTGGCGATGTCTGCCACTAAGCTGGGGTGGGAACTGACTGCACCGTCCCCGGGCCAAGCTGTCGCTTTAGGTTTCCCTCCTGGGCAATGCGTAGATCTCTTCTGACCTCAAAGTCACAAAAGTTGTACATTTTTTCCTGGGCTTCACCTGAATGTCATGTGTTTATGCTTCAAATCACTGGGATCCGGCTCCCAGACAGCGGACCTGGACAGCTGAGCGGGGAGTGCACAAAACTCAGGGTCCTACAGCGACACACTCACCAGTGCTCCTCACTGCACTAAAGATGTACAAAAGCACTCACACTTTGCACTGTACTTTATGCCTGCTTTGCTATGTAAACAAAGATAGTTTTATGCGGTTCTGGGGATGGAGCCCACAGGTGCTGTACCGCATCCCCAGCCTGTTTTATTTTTTATTTGGAGGCCAGCTCTCTGTAAATTATCCAGGCTTGTGATCCTGCTGCCTCAGCCTCTGTAGTAGCTGGGGTTACAGGCGTGTGCCACTGCCTCCGGCTAAGTAAAGGTCTTTTCCAACGTTATTTATACAATATAATCATACATAGTCACGGGCAGCATAACAACATCTCAGACAACAAGGGTCACCCATGAGACGGTGTCACTCAAGAGCAGGGGTGAGCACCTGCATAGCCTGCGTGAGGCCCTGGGTTCCGCCTCCAGCGCCACAAGCCCCGCACCACCCCCAAAACAGACCTGAAGAATTCCCATCTCCTGAAGATGTGGGGGTGCAACATGCTCCTTCCATTCTCGGGGATGTGGCATAAAAGCGAGCTGCGCAGAAGACTTGAGAGCCCAGGCTGTGAGGGACACTTGAGATCCCCACGTGCGGATACGGCACCGACTCGGCTGCAGGCGGCACTGTCCCAGTCTGTGTAGGTGTGCCTCGTGATCGCAAAACCACAAACCCCCAGCGACACATTCCCCAACACGGATCCATGTCCGTAAGCACTGCACTCTCAGCAAACTCACCAGCCCTCGCAGTGGCACATGGCTGACATCGCAGCTACTCAGGAGGCTGAGGCAGGAGGACTACAAGTTCGGGGTCATCCTGGGCAACTTAGTGAGCCTGGGGTTGTGGTCAGTCCTTGGTTTCAATCCTCGGTACAGAAGACAAACAGAAACCTGCCGCCGGGTGAAGCACACCACTCAGGGCTTTGGCGCAAACTCACACAATCGCACAGCCATCATCACCTAGATGAGAGCTCTTCATCCCAGAAACCGTTTCCTATCAGCAACAATTCCCTATTCCTCCCCGGCTCCTCCAAACCACTAGTCTGTTTTCTGTCTCCGTTATGAACATGTCATACCAACAGACTCGCAGAAATGTGTCACTGGCGGTTGTGTTGTTGCCCAAACACCAGCTTTTGGTGCCTTATTCTTTTCACTCAACAACGTTTTCAAAATCCATCCACACTGTGGCCTGCCTCAGAGCCTCTTTCCTTCGGGGCTGAGTAATGTCCCTTGGTAGAGCCTGATGTGTCCATCAGCTTCCGGGCACGTGGGTGGTTCCTCCTTCTGGGCTAGCGTGAGTAGTGTTTGCATGAACACTACGTACAAGTTTCTCTGTGGAGCTATGTTTTCACTTCTATTGGGCAGATTCTGAGGAGCGGCACTGGTGGGTCACCTGGGAGCTTCACGTCTGAATTTCCCACATCCAGCATGCTTGTGGATGCGCTGTGAGCTAGGAGCACCCAGTGCTGTGTTCTCCCACCCATCTCCTTCCCACAGGACTTTGCCCAGTTCCTTCTGTCCTTTCTGCTCAGGTGATGTTGGGGTGCCAGGGAAGATGAGCTGGGCTTGGACTCTGTCTCTGGGCTCCTGTTCTGGGAGCTGGATGTGTGGGTGGGAGGGACAGTGGGTCACCTCCAGGGGTCATTTTCTACTGCTGTTGATTTCTGAGACAAGATCTCACTATGTAACCCAAGCTGGCCTTGAACTCATGGCAATTCTCCTGCCTCAGCCTCCCAAGTGCTGGCATGACAGGAGTGCATCCCTCCTCCTTGCTGCCTTTGAAAACCAGAGAAAACTTGGGCTTTTACAAGCTCCTATGTGCCCCTGGGGCCTGTGTGTTGGGCCAAGACTCCTGGTTGTCCATAGTCAGCTCTGTGGGAGGCAGCACACGGCAGGTGTTCAAAACAGAAACTCTTCAGAGCAATGATCATCTTGACAAGAACGGCACCCATAGGTCTCCACAGCAGGGACTGCCATGATCTCCCAAATCCCTTCTTCCTCTTCCTGCAGCATGTTCGTTCGACATGGCTTCCTATGGGAAGACTACCTTGTTCAGACTCTTTTGCAGCTAGACCTGGTCACGGGACCGTCTGGCCAATGAGAGATACGGGTGTGTTGGCTTTGTCCTCCCTTTCTGCCCCCTGGAATGTAGGCACAATGGTGGGATGGCAGCAGTCATCTTGGATTGTAAGATGATGTTTCACCAGGACTCACAGGCTAGAAAAAGTCGTGCTGTCTGAGACTAGAGAGTGACAAAGCAGTCCTGGGCCACACACCTCTGAATTTTTATGTGACAAAGGGATAAACTTCTATCTTGTTACGTGAAGTGGAATCTAGTCCTTGCAATACAGGACTCGTACTTTTATTTGATGAATGAAGAATATTGATGTTCAGAGAGGAAAGGGAAGTTGTCTCTGGGTTCATAGCAGAGCAAGGACTCTAAATTAAGGTCACCTGCCACCGCAACTTGACAATCCACCACCTCCTTACGTACCTGCAGGTCGTAGACAAGTGTAGGCCGCCCCAGGAAGTGAGACAGCCCCTCCGGCCTCCCCCTCACTCTTCAGCACAACAGGGGTCTGAAGCTGTAATAATTGCTTTGTGAACAACTACCGCTCCATTTACCCTACAGTATTGCTACCTTAAAAACCCCTCCAGGCATGGTGGGGTTTCCAGGCGTGGTGGCACACGCCTCTCATCTCAGTACTCCAGGAGGCTGAGACAGGAGGATCATAAATTCCATCCCAGCCCAGGCAATTTAGCTATACCCTGTCTCAAAATAAAAAATAAACAGGGCTGGGGATGTAACTCAGTGTAGAGACATTGGGTTTAATCCTCAGTACCAAAAGGAAAAAAAACCCCACCCCAAGGGCTGTCCATTGCCTCAGAGACCCCAAAGCCACAGGTGTGTCTGCTTTCAGGCCTGGGGTGCGGGCGACGTTCTAGCAGTCGAGCTCCACCTCTGCCCATCTCAGCTCCATGCAGTGGGCAAGAACACTGGTCAGGAGGCCGAGCACCACGGGGTCCACCTGGCCTCAGGGTGCGTCTCTCCCTGGGGCCACCTGGGCCAGACGCCTACTCTTGAACTTCTCCACCATCTGCCGGGAAGGCTCTGACAGGTTGGGCCAGGGGGAGGGGCTGCTGCACATTGACTCAGGTCTAGGAGACCCTAGAGGGTTCCTGGATGGAAGATCTGGGTGCAGCTACCTGAATACCAGCACCTGCGTCCTGCTGAGTAACCCGCTGTGCCTGGGCCCAAGGCAGGCTTCAGCCCTTGTGGGGAGCCCTGAATCTCTCTACTGTCCCTCTGGCATCCCCTGGCCTACTGAAACCTTGACTTGTGCAGGACTATCTTAATTAACTGATTAATTAATTTTTGAGAGGCAGGGTCTCACTATGTAGCTCAAGCTAGCCTTGAACTCACAGCGATCCTACTGTCTCAGCTTCCCAAGGTGCTGGGCTTAACAGGCATGAATAGCCACACCTGGTGGTAATATTAATTTGGCTTTTAGAAGTAATCTGGAGCCTGGGGGTGCAGCTCAATACTAGAGCACTTGATTCCATCTCAGCACTGCAAAATAAAACAAAAAACAAAAAGCAACACACACACACACACACACACACACACACACACACACACACAATGAAACCATAATAATAATGATGACAGGAACTGATTTAGAGGAAAAGATTAAGGAACTCTCCCAGGACAGGAACATATATGATAAGATTTCTGCAGATGGCTAGGGGAATGGCTGGGTCCTGGCAAGGCCTGGCCTGAGGTGTCCTGAACCCATGGGATGAAGACACCCAGGGTTCCACCCTTATCCCGAGCACAGGGAGGTCCTGTGTTTCCCAGGACAAGCTGAGGTTCATTACCCCTGGGCCCTTGCACATGATTTTCCTCAGCTCATGCTTTTTCTTTTGCAAGATTGTAACTCACTTTTCCTGTTTAAATTTTTACTCCATCTGGAACTGATCTGGCAGCACATCTAAGTTTATTTTCTTCCAGATGGATACTTGCTGGTGCCAGTGCCATTTATGGCCTGTGTGCCCTTCTCCTTGGACCTGGAATAGTATGTTTGTCATATGTCACACTCTCCTTCAGACCAGGATCTAATTCTGGACGCACAATTCTTTTCCACTGTCTGTTCCTCTGCCAATGCCATACTGATTTGATTATAGTGGCTTTGGCATGTATTCTTATTTCCAGTAAGGCCAAAAACAAAAACAAAAGCCCCATATAATTCTCTGTCCAGTTTTCCTTGGTTATTCTTGTGTGATTATTCTGTTACATAGTTTTTGTGTTCATTTTATCCAGTTTTTTAAAAATTACCCTTGGTATCCTAATTGAATTACATTAAGTTTCTCCTGAAAACAAGAGAACTGACTCTTTAAGGTCTGGCATCTCCCCATCTGAGCACGTGGTGTGGCTTGTTCTTTTCTACAGCTGGTTTAAAAACTTTCCAGATTTCATCCGATTCATGTCTCTGTACCTTTACTCCACCTGCTTCATCTCCATAACAACAGACAAGGCTTCAGGAGGAAAACCCTGCCAATTCCTTCTGTCCAAGGCTCTGACTGCCTTGTCCCCAGCCCCAGGGACCCACACTGCCTGGCCTACCTGCCAGGTGCACTGGGTAGGTTATTAGCTGTGTCACAGTGCCCACCCTTCTGGCTGGTGATGGAACCCAGGGCTCCACGCGTGCCAGGCACAGGCCCTGCCACTGAGCTATGTCCCCAGCCCAAAACTTACCCTCCCTCCCTCCCTCCTAACTTCTTTTTTCAAGCAGCATCGCATGAGTGTCAGTGCACAAATCTCTTTGGCCTTGTGTGAGGGTTTCTCATATGCCTGGGTGAGGGAATTGGAGAGTCATGTGGCTTTTCTTGGAGGGGTGGGTGGTGGGAAATGGAACCCAGGACCTTCACACTGAGCTACATCCCCAGCCCTTTTTTTCCTTTTGAAACAGTCTTGCTAAGTTGTCCAGGCTGGGACTTGAACTTGCGATCCTCCTGCTTCAGCCTCCCAGAGTGCTGGGATTCCAGGTGCCTGACACCATGCCCAGCTTTGTGTGGCGTTTGTAACTTAACCTTTCTAGAGGTATCCAGATGACTCTGCAAAATGCTGGCACCAGCTTACATTCCTGTCGATAGGACAGGAGAAAGTTTGTTTCCTTGTGTTTTAGCCCCTGAAAATTTCCCCAGATTTCTTCCTGGCCAGTTTCTGCTCTTCTCCATTTTTATTTATTTTTAATCCAAAGGGTTATCTATGGATGGTCTTGATTTCCAGCACTGAAAAAAAAATTTTTTTTTAAGTTTAACATTTTACACTGTCTGTGTGTTTATGATCTATCTACTATATATCTGTGCAAGTTCAACCTGAATCAAAGGCACATGGGAAAGTCACCCCCATACCTGTTCCCATCCACTGAACCCAGGTCTCGTGTAGATTGCTAACAGCCTATTTGCTGGCTGTCCAGAGTTTCGGGAACTATGTGAGCCAATGTGTCTCTCTCTTCTCTCCTTACCCCATTCCTAGTCAGTGGGCACATGGATCTCTCATCTGCACGTTGATTGACTGAATGACTGATTTTGCCATACTAGGGATTACACCCAGGGTCTTCACACTGAGTCACCTCCCCCGACCTTCTTTATTTTTCATTTTGACACAGGATCTCACTAAGTTGCTCAGGCTGAGTCTGAACTTGCCATGTTCCTCTCTCAGCCCCCTAAGGACCTGCAACTACAGATGTGTGCCACCACGGCCAGCTAAGAGCTAGTCTTTCCTTTTTCTCTTCCTTTTTTTTTCTATATTTTGACAGCAGCATGACATTCCATCTGTAGAAGAACATCTTCTGCTTCCAATCTTTGGCCATAATGTACGAGGCTGCAGTGAATTCCCTTGTAAATTCCACAGATATGCGAGCACATCTGTCAGATGAAGCCATGCAAGTGGAATCCTGACTCAACGGTGTGTCATACATGTATCAGGGTCCCACTGCCCACCCACCCAAGAGCGTCTGACATTCCCAACAACCCGTCTCCCCACCCCCTTGGGACGTAATATTTGTGGTATTCGTGTGCTAAACAACTGTCTAGCACTGGGCTGCAGCCTTGGTCCTTTTCAAAATTTTTCTTTTTGAGACAGGATCTCACCAAGTTGTCTGGGCTGGCCTTGAACTTTCAATCCTCCTGCCTCAGCCTCCCAAAGTAGCTGGGGTTAGCACCACACCTGGCTGTTACTTACTCTTTTATAGTCTGGGGATCAAACCCAGCACCTCTTACATGATAAGCAAGGGCTTTACCTCAAGCCTTGTCATTTATTTTTTTGAACAGCTACTGTAATAGAAGTGATGTACCACAAAGGTAACCTAAATGTGTCCTTCAGCGCATTCTCATCCATATAGGGCCCCACCTACCACCATAGTCTATTTCAGCTCATTTCCTTTCACTCCAAATTTGTGTTTCAAATTTCCACTTTTCTGAGACTGAGCATTTCTTTGTTCACTGAAGAGCCACCTCTTTCTGAAGAAATTTCCATTTGCACCCTTCACCGTGGCTCTGCTCCACTGTTGCTGTTGACCCCCCCAGCGCTCTTTACATACTGTGTTCCCCGGTGAGAGCGAGCACCTCCCCTCAGCAAGCAGCCTGAGGTTCTGGGCCTCACTGGTCAGAATCTCACTGCCCATCTCCCACTGCTCCACAGGCCTAGCAACTGAGCCCAGGGCCTGCATTAGCCTGCATGTGTTTTCCCTGCCCTCAGAATTCTTAGCATTATTTCTGAGGCTTTCTTGATCTCATCAGATTCGGTCACCAGACTGACTGTCCCGGAATGAAGTTGCCACAGCTGTACACCTGGGGTCCAGTATGGGTGGCCCCGACTTTATTTAAAAGGGCTGACTGAATGAGTTCACTGATTAATTACTAAGTGGCATATGGACAGAAAGGGAGAGAGATACCAGCTGTCCCAATATTAGAAGGAAAGCCAGCACCTACTAAATCCAGCGCCCAGCATCTCTATGACAGACAGAGGTCACACAGGGTCTATACAGGTCTATACAGTGAATTTTTCCTCTAAAAACTTTTTTTATTACAGTCAAAGACACATTAATTCCCCTCAGAATCCTCCCCCTCACTCTGGAAACTTATCCCATGTTCTTGCCACTTTCTGCAGCAACTCTGGAGTCCTCTTTCATGAGGCTCTTCCGTGCAGTGTCATGGCTGCCTCCAGGTCCTGAATGATTCTGAGGAAGAGCCGAAAGTTGCAGGCGCCAGCTCCAGTGAAGAAGGTGGCTGAGGACACACCGTGTTTTCACAAGCCTGCGTCTCCGCTGGGCGGCCCTGGCAGCAGCACTCCCCATAGCTTTTACCTCATAAAGGTGCCCGTGGACGAGCACTTCTGGAACTGCCGCAGAAAGCCGCAAGGAGGGCAGGCTGACTGTTTGAAGTGATAGGGTGGCTTTCACAGCAGTGTGTCCCCACACATAATGTGGTCACACCCGGCACACGCTCACACACGACCCCCACTCAGTCTGGAGAAGGTGGGGCTCCAGGGGTGAAGTGACACAGGTGTGAGGAAGAGGGGTCTTCTGGCCGGCCCCTGTCACCCCCGTCACAGGGCTGGTCTCAAGCCGCCTGTGTGGGAGCCAGCCCCGGCCTTTCTGCTCCAGATCCTGTCCAAGCCTGAGCAGCAATTAATCACCGCAGCGCCAGGCGCCTCTGGCATAACTATCTCATATTCTGAGTGAGGTGTCACCCGGTGGAGCACGGGATGTGGAGGGACTGCTGCATCTTTTTCTCCCTCAATCTCTGGCTACAGCTGGGACAACTGGGGTCCCAGGAAAGGGCATCAGTGACAGGCAAGGTGGGGTCCGCAGTGCTTCCATCCAGCCGCTGGAGTATACACAGGGACACAGTGGACCCGGGGGCACCCAGTGCTGCACTCTGGCAGCTGCACGGGGAGAAACAAACAGCATAGAACGGAACGCAGGGCAGGGGACAGCAATTTTATCACGGGTGGGGGACGGAGAACCCGCGTAAGAGGCAGGATTCCCAGGGTGTTGCAGAGTGAGGGTGGCCGTCCTGACCTACGTGAAGAACTGATGGTCGCTGGGGTGGGAGGAAACAGCGGCCCAGAGGTCTGCGAGGTTGCCGCACAGATTCCCTGGGAATTTGACTTCCATGCACACAAATAGCTTTTAGTTGCCAATTTATGCCATGACCTTTGGCAGTCGGGCCCTGTCTATAATTTCCTGTCCATCTGTCCTTTCCACAAACACTGATGGGGCACCCCCTGTGTGCCAGCCTGGTTCTGGGTACCTGCCAGGGACAAAACCAAGTCCCTGCTTGCTTCCGCCCTTTGGAGGAAGAGACCCTGCTGCCCAGCCCGCCTTTGCTGTCCGCGCAAGTCTCCGGGATCCAGCGACCGCCAGGTGGCGCTCTGCGCCCGCGCACGGGCCGCGGGCAGGGGTCGCCCGGCTTCCGTGGGACCCGGGCGGAGGGGCGGGCGGGGGCGGGGCCAGCGCCGCAGGTTGTGTGACTTTGGGTTTGACCTGCCTGGAGATGAGCTAATCCCGCCGTATAATAGACTCAGGCAGATAGGAAAATGGCTGCGGCGCTATCTGCGTCGCCATGGGGACCATCGCGCGCACGGGCGGGGCGCAAGTCTGGAAAAATACAGCCTTTGTCGGCGACGCGTGCCATTCACTGCGAGGGGACCCGGCGGCGGGGCTCGGGTCTGCTGCCCCAGCTCTGGAGCACGGCGGAGAGGCTTTGGGCCTGAACCCCTGGGCTTCCCCAAACTCCTCGGGCCACCCCTCTAGGCTCCATCCCAGCACACTCTCCCTTCGCAAGTGCTCCTGGCACACGGTGCAATCCGCCGAGCTGCTCGGGCGTCAATCACACTCGCACACACAGATCTGTCTCTTCCCCGCGATGCAGAGTCTACACCACAGCTTGCTGGGCTCCTTGCTACTCCTGCGCAGAAAGCTGCCCGAGGACGGTATCCCCGTGGGGCCGCGCACACCCCAAAGACACGCGAGGAGCTCGCCCAGGTAGCCGGGCACGTACACGTGCGCACATACTCGCAAGCCTGCAGCCCGCGAGGCGCACACGGTAGAGGGCGACCTGCGCGCGCCGAAACTGCACCTCCAGCGGGGACGTCGAGGCACCCAGTGTGCCCACCCGCCACACTGGGCGTGCACACCCACTCTTCCCCGAGCTTCCCGCCGGCCCGCGCCCACGTGCGGCAGCTGCTTGCACGCTCCGCGGCGGTCGCCGGACACTCTGCGCCTATGCTTGCCACGCGTGTGCACACGGGTGCTTCGGGCCACACATTTGCTTGGCACCGTGGCATGCACACCCGCACCGTGGTTCGCTCCATGTTCACGCCCACGTGTCCCTCCACGCACTCAGGGCACGAGGGGGGGCTCGGCGGCCCCGCGCACACGGCGCCCCCCGCGGACGCTATCTCCCTGCCCATCAGCGCGCGGATCTGCGCCGGTAAATGCTGCTTTCCAGGGCGGCCGCATTTGTTGTGCGCTCTCTGAAAGGGCTCCGATAATCTGGAAGGCAGAGATAAGGAACACCATTTATTCCGCGGCACTTTGGAAACAATTCCCAGCCCGGTACAACCCCATTCTCGGGCAGCCTCCGGGAGCCGGGCAGATAACGATTGGCTATTCATTATCTTCGCCGGGAACAAAGATTAGCCGGCCGAGATGAAAAATTACCCCGGACAGCGGCGCGGCCCCGAGCGGACCCCCCTGCTCGCCGCCGCCCGCGCCCGGTGCCCCACCCGGCGTGGGCCTCGTGTAGCCCCGCGCGCTGCTCTCCGTGCGCCCCTTGCTCAGTGCCCAGTCGCGCGCCTTTGTGTTCCAGCTTTTTTCGGGCCCTTTCCGTGCTCGCTCCCTGCAGGGCTCACTCTCCGAAGCTCTCTTCCTTCCATCTCTCTGGCGCTGTCCTTTTTTATCTTTTGGTCCTTGTCTTTCTCTGGCCAACACTTTCTCTGCCTTAATTCCCGTCTCTCTGACCTCCCAGGCACTTGTTAGATGTTTGCTTGAGTGTTCTCAACCCCAAGCCCCCAAGCCTGTTTGTGCTTGTCCTCTCCGCAGCTACTACTTTTACAAATCTGTCCTTAGGGCTCCCTGTCTCCTGTCCCCTCCCTGTCTCTCTGTCTCTCTCTTCACTGGGGGTCCATGTCTGTCTGCCTGTCCACCCCCCAGCTGGCTCTCCCAGGTCCCCAGGCCTCCTGCCACTTGTCCTTTGCAGGCCTGGCCCCTGGCTGAGGTCCAACGACCAACCAGGAGGTTCTAGCCAACTCCATGAGGCCAGCCCCAGTCCTGCAGGGCCACGGTGGGTGAGGTCTTGTGCACGTCCCGAAGAACCAAGCAGAACTACAAAAGGTCCCAGACACCAAGGTCCTGGGCTGCAGAGCAGCCACCTGGCCCATGATGCTGCCCAATGGGGGTGGGGGCTTGGAGCGGGTGGTTCCAGAAAGGCCACCTCATTAGGGCAGTTATTCAACATGGTGCTGGCCACGGTAGATAAAGTTATCAGCTCATCTCCCCCTTCCACAGATAGACAGAAAGGGCCCTTGCGAACAGCACCCCAGAGCTGCGCTGGCAGCCCTGCTGGTTAGGAAAGGTGCAAGTGGCTGGTGATCCCAGAGGATGCACACACCATGTGACACCCAGGGACCCAATCCTCCGTGGATCACAGACACAGGACCCGCACACCTGACACACGGACATAAACAGCTGCTCAGCATGGTGGGACACGTCTGCCCCTCCCGCAGTTCTAAAGTTATACAAGGGCACTATGTTGGGAAAGAGAGCTGAGCATGCTAGCACACACTGGCAATCCCAGCTACTGAGGCAGGCTGAGGAAGGAGGATTACAAGTTTGAGGTCAGTTTGTGCAATTTAGCAAGCTCCTGTCATAAACAAACAAGCAAACAAGTCCAAGATGTGTAGTTTAGTGTTCCCGGGGTTCAATCCCCAATACCATATAGACACACAGACACACAGACACATATACACACACTGAGATAGAAAAATGTGGGCTGGGGATGTAGCTCAGTGGTAGAGCACTTTCTTAACATGTGTAAGGCCCTAGGTTTAACCTCAGCACTGCGGGGGTGGGATAGAAAGATGCACATGTATGCACACACAGGAGAATGTACACCCAGGTACACAGACACTCCCAATATTCACCAGTTAATAAGCAGAATTCTGTATGGGTATCCACATCACAACACATCACACACACACACACACACACACACACCAAGTTGAAGACATACAGATAAACCAGGCACACACTATTAAAGATACGCACAGTAACATGGGACCCCCCAGCAAGCACAAATTCATTCACACAGGGACCCATACACTGCTACAGACACTCAGGGACACACTAGTTTACAGATGAACACTTAGAAATACCCACTGCTGGACCCACATGGAGGTGAGGATCCCATGGATACCCCATCCCAAGGACACAGTCCAGGTCCACAGACACACTCCCATGGGCACCACTGGCCAGCATGCACATTCCCACTGCACCACCAAAAGCAGTGGGTGTACTCACTCAGTTCTGCAAACACTTCCATGTGTGCAAGATATACACAGGCCACGGCATACGGACACCGAGCCACAAGCACAGAGTACACACGGGGCGCCATCACTCCCAGATGCATGGAAACCCACCGACAGCAGGTGCCACGATGACAGGGGACTGACCCGTCCCTCCCTAGAGGCACACCTGGGTACCAGCCAACACTTCCGGTCCTTCCCAGGCAAAGCACTTTCTTTCTGGGCCCAAGGCCATAGTCACCCTCTCTAGGCAGCCGGAATGGGCCCAAGAGGAGGAGGGTAGATTCCTTGGTAGAGTTCCCTGGACTCCGCTGTGGACAAGCCTAGGCACCTTCTAGGAGTGAGGACCCCCACACCCGCCCCTCAGCCTTCTAAGGACAGTTTCTCACCTTTGCCAGAGTGACTGGGCCAGGGACACACCAGAAACTCCACTCCTCTGGGAATTGGAGAGGATACGGGAAGGAAGGGTTGCCCTACACCCAGCCTGGTGGTGAGGGCCTGCTGTGTGTGTGTGTGTGTGTGTGTGTGTGTGTGTGTGTGTGTGTGTGTGTTGGTCCCGCCCAGGTCGCCTGTCTGCGTATGTATGTGCCATTGTGTGTGTGTTCCTGTCAACACTATGGGTAGTGGGCTGAGGGAGGAAGAGCAGGCACGCATGTAGTGCATGTGCCACGACCGGCTGCAGTGTCCCTAGGGAGAGCCCCGGAACACATCGACATGGCAGGCTTTCCTAGCTTGCATCCCAGCAAGGGGCACCCCAGAGGATGCAAGTGGTCTGTCTTGGGGATGAGCAGGGTGAAGTGCTCCCAATGCCTAGTGGCCCTCGGCGGCCGGCCCAGAGCCTGGGCCCAGCAGTCAGGGCGCAGAGCCTGGGTCACCCTTTTGCCCCCCTGCGGCGCCCCCCCCAGTGGTGTTGAAATAAAAAGCAGCAGCGCTGCGGCCGGTGAGAGGGAGAGGCTGCCGGCGAGCGCACGAGGGAAGTGGCAGCTGGTGCTGCTGCCCCAGTCTGTATTACTTGGCTGCTGTCACCCCCACCCTAGCCGGTCCTTCACCCACCGGGCAGACAAAGCGGCCCACTGTGCACCGCGCCATGTGGCCGCTCTGGGGGCCACCGGGGTCCTGCTACTGAGCACCACCTCCACCACCAGGCCACTGTGGGAGTCCTGCACCCCGGTGAGTCCCTTTCAGCCTGCCCCCGTTTGTTCTGGGATTCGGCTCAGCCATGGGGCCCACACTGCATGGCCACTGGCTCCGCGGCCCTATCTTTGGGGTTCTGCCTGGCCCTGCCAGTCTCGCAAACCCCTGGCCAGGCCTGGAATGGATTCAGGCACCTGGGCGAACAGGCTGCCTGGGGCCTCCGGGTTTCCCATTGCTTCCAGCTCTAGGACCCAGGACCCACGACTTTCTAGGGCTGCGCGATCTCCGCACCCCCCTGGCCCAGACAGGAGCCTTTGTCTTCTGCCCCCACTCAGGCTGCCGAGCCTATGCGCCCGAGCCGGGCCGAGCAGGCTGCACCTGCCGGCTGGTCCCGTGCACCGGCTTTGGGAGGCTTAACCCCGGCTGCCTGCCTGCCGCACCCTGCGGCCTTTTATCCCGTGTGGCTGGGGTGCAGGTGGGGGCGCGCGCTGTTTGGAGGGCTCCCCTCTTCCCCAAGCTGGAGTCGAATCCGTTTAGTGGGGATTTCAATGAGAACAGGGCGGCCACAGGGCTGTGCAGGCAGCAGGGGTAGACAGCATTTGGACCTGGCTGGACTCCCGGTTTTTAGGACCACTCAGTGGTAGCTAGCCTTGAGCTAGAGTTCGCCTCTGCCTCAAGAGGAAAGTTATGGTGTTCAGGGCCCTTGGGGTGTGGCCGCTGGTCGTTTACCCAAAAACAAGAAAAGAAATTCGTTTGTTTTGGAAAAATCCACATTTCTCAGGGTCAGGAACATCTGGGCATGAGCTCTGGGTCTATGCAGGTGCCCTGTGCTAGGATTCGTTCACGGGCATACAGATCTCGAGGACCAGGTAGAGTTAAAGCGCAACCATAGTGTCTGGAGAGTGTTTCCCAGCCGGGTTGACAAATTGCAAACAAATTGCATCTAACGAAAGGGATTTAGCAGTTGTCCTGCCGCAGGGCACCAGGCGCTGTGAACACTGCTGAGCTGTTAGTAGAGCGGGGAGAATGGTAGGGTGATCTGTGGGTCTCCACAGGACCTGGCTGGCCACTGGCTCGGCAGTGGTAGTAGAACCTGCTTAGGAGATAGAGACCCTGGTGGTGCCAGGGCCAGGGTGCCAAGATACTTAGGAGCCTGGGTCCCAGGATTCCACAATGGGGTGGCAGGGCCAGCAGGAAGGCCAGGGAAAAGAGAGCTTTCTAATTCAAGGGTCTGGAGGCTAATCTCAAAGACTAGAGTGGCAGTCAGCGCAGGAGCCGAACCTTACAGGTCTATGTGCCCTGGTGACTCTCCGTGTTCCTGACAGCGTGGGCTGGGAGGCTCTGCCTTGCCAGTGAACACTCCTTCGGAGGGCTGTCCCTAAGCAAAGGCTTCCTCGGGCCCCCACCCGCTGTGGGCCAATTAGCTGCCCAAAGGAAAAAGTGAGAAGAATTAGGTTTCAAAGAGAGGGCAAACTTAGAGGCCCCAGAGGGGCTGCTAAAGATGAGCAAAGTTTAAACAAAGGGCGAAGCATGGAGCCTGGAACTGAGCTGGTCAGGGTCCTGGCTCGCGGGTGACCACGGCTTTGCACCAACCGGGTGGCCCCCCAGAACGCAGGTCTGGATCCCAGGCAGAAGCCCACAGTCACATCGTCGAATGCTCTAACAGGGAGTCTGGGGTCACTTGCAAAAGGCTGTCAGAAAATTCAGTTTGGTGGCTGACCTTCCTTGGTTGGAGAAATCTTCTTGTTTCCCGTAAGGGAAATGACAGTTTCTTAGTGTGATCAAAGGCCTGCATTTCCAGCTATGCTCCAAACGAAACAAAATTGAAAAGGGGACTGTGTCCCTCATGAGGTGTTCTGAAATCCCTAGTCCCAGCACAGGAGTGTGTAGGAGTCGGAATAAAAGTATTGTTATCCAGGTGGGGCCACCACCCGCCGCTACCCCAGCCATTCCCGGGGGCTGAGCTGACCCTCTCCGGAGGTCTGCTCCGGGGTAAGGTGGCAGGATCATCCCGCAGGCCTGGTGGGTGAGGTCCTGCCTGTCCTGTCTGATTCTTACAGACACTCACAGCGCACGACCCATTTATCGGCCAGCTCGGCGCCCTGCTACCTGGCGCCGCGATATTCTCTACCACGCGGGTTCATTCCTGCAGAACTGGCAGTCCCGCCTCGGACGCAGGAGCTTCGGTCTCGGTGGTTGCTGGCCTGCAGTTTCTAGGAAGGCAACTTCGGAGGCCTCAGAGGACTTGGCAGAATTCCCTTCCCTGATTTCCTCTCCAGCCCGGAGTGCGGGCAGGCAGGCTGCTGCGGGTCTCCGGAGGCCCCAGCTCAAGTGCTGCTTAACTGCCCAGCAGCTAAGCCCTGTGCGCAGCGATTTTCTGAGCCGCCGAGCGGGGTAATTAAATCCCCGCCTGCACTCGCTCTGCCCAAGATGGAGAGAGCTCTCTGGCGGACGCTGGAAGAGGGGGCCCAGCCTGGCAGGCCACCTCCACCGCCGCAGGCTAGGACGCTGCCACCAAAGGCAGAAGCCGAGCTGGTGGCGCTGGCCCTGCAGCCATCAGCACTCCAGAACCGGGGATTTTTGAAACTGCGCGTTTGGGGGAAAGTGGCAAATTACCTGCTTGCCTTGGCGAGGGCCTCCGTGGCCAGCTCCCTGCAGGCACCACCGATCACTGCCGGGCGGGGACTCCCGAACTGTCCCCGCAGCCACTGTCCGCGGTCGCCCCAGCCTCTCGTGACGAAGTGCGCGGCACAGCTTGCCGGACGCGAAGCGGAGTCCCAGAGGTCGCGGGCTCCAGGGACTCCGCGTGTTTTAAGCTTTGGGGTGCCCATTGATGAATCCCTAGCTATTCGCGTGAGAAGCAGAGGCGAAGGTCCCAAGAGCGCGGGGGCGAGGGTCCCTCACACTCACCTGCGCGCAGCGGATTCCTCTAGGCCCAGGGCGCAAGGCAAGGGGACCCCAGCGCCGGGCTCGCGCCTCAGCTTCTGCCTTTACCTGTGGAAGGCCTGGACAGACAGGCAGACGCCGACCGCAGGAGTTCGGCCGAGCCCTGAGCCGACCCGGGAGGCTGATGGGAGCGCCAGAGAGCTGAGCGCGGCGGCCAGGCGCCCCCGAGCCAAGGGGACACGGCTCTCCTCCCGCCTCGGATTATTAAAAAGTTCATTTCCTGGCGAATCGGGTGACGTCAGGGGCCCGGCGTCGCGGTGGCGGGGCCGCCGGCCGGAGAAGCCGCCTCCGGTTACCCAATTACCGACCGTCAATCGCGCCCCTCCCCCCGGGTGGCCGGGACCCCCGCCCCCTAACCACCGAAGAGCCCGGGGCGCCCACCGAGGCGTGCGCCCGAGAACAGCAGCGCCCCCACGCCCCGCACCTGTCGGGCTCCCCCATATGTCTGCGTCCGGATCCCCTTCCAGGCCTCAGGGTCCCCTGAGCCCACGTCCCCCCGCCGGAGCCGCGGTAGGGTGCGGAAAGAATCGCAAACCCCGCCTGTACCCCGAGCTTGTTTCCGAAGTCGGGGTGTGGAAAGAGCAGCTCCGGGAACCTGGGACCCTAGACTGGGACCCCTGCCTCCCATCCCCCGGGGCCGCCTGGGGGAGAACCCCTGGAGGGAAACGGCTGCGCCTGCCCGGGGCACCTCTCCCGCCGGCGCCGGCGCCGGGCCGAGTCTCACCGCCTAGCCCCGGGCAGTGCGGCCCGAGGACCGCGAGGCCACGCCCGAGGGGACGCCCCCTCCTGGGCACCTCCCCCTCCGCCCTCTCCCCCGATCACCCCCCGCCCCGCTCCGCCCCGCCCAGCGCAGCCCCGGCGGCCCAGGGACCCAGTTCCAGGTACCCTCTCGGGCGCCGAAACCCCCAATTTCCCCGGCCCGGGGACACGGGTCCGGGGAGGTGGCGTCTCCAGGCTGCGCGCGTCGGTGGATGGTGGTGGGGCCGGGATCCCGGGTAGAGAGGGCCCCAAGAAGAGGTCAGCCTCGGGGACCCCTAGGTCCTAGGGAGCGCGCTCGGGGCGGGGGTCCCGGGACGGGGGCGTGAGCCGCGGGGCCGCCGCCAGGGCGCTAGGAGGGGGCGCCCGCGGCCGACCGAGTCCCGCGGCGGAGTTGCGGGCGCAGCCAATAGGGGGCGGAGGCTGGGCGGTGCGCGGCGCTGATTGGCTGGCGCCGGCTTCTTAGGCGTGCGCGGCCCCCGCTTCATGTCTGAGCAGGAGTCGGCAGCTGGCGCCAGCGCGGCCGGACGATGCCGAGCGGCCGGAGCCGGGCGGGCCCGAGGCCGAGGCGCGCGCCATCCCCCGCCCCTGCCCCGTGAACCGCGGCCTCTGCACGCGCCGTCCAGAGCCTCCGCGGCGCTCCTCGTTCTGCCCGTGCCTCCAAGCCACAGTAGCGCTGCGTGCGTAAGTTGGGGTGCGAGCGTCGTGGGGGACGGATCCCCTAGTTCGGAAGGGTCGGTCTCTGGGGGCCGGGCCACGGGGCGGGCGCTGTGGGGAGCGGTCCAGGCTTCGCCGCTCAGAATGCGCTCGGCGGAGGGCCGCGGATGCAAGTCTTAGGGGGCCGAGGTCTATGTTATGCCGGCTCCAAGAGTGGGTGTGGACGCGTCCCCGCGATCCCGGGCCCCACGGGTGTCCGGGCACCAACTTTGGGCCTGAGTTCGTATTTGTGCACCCAAGGGACAGGGCGCAGCCTGCCTTGTGCCATCCGCGCGCGTTTGAGGGGTCCCTGCTCGTGTCCCCGTGTGCACGGTGTTCGGCTCGCGGGCCGCGGATACCCACGCGAGTGTGCGTGGCTCGGTCCCCTCCCCCGCCTTCCTTTCGTTTCGAGCCGTGCGCTTTCCTGCCAGCCGGGATCGGTCCTTCGTGGTGCCGGGGTTGGCCTTTGAGTGTGTCCGCAGCTAGCCGTTCTCCTCACGCCCCTTCGTGTCCCCCAGGGTCGCCACCGTCCCGCACAGACCCCAAGTCACCGCCGCGGGCCATGGAGGTGGCGCCAGAGCAGCCGCGCTGGATGGCGCACCCCGCGGTGCTGAACGCGCAGCACCCCGACTCCCACCACCCGGGCCTGGCCCACAACTACATGGACCCGGCACAGCTGCTGCCCCCTGACGAGGTGGACGTCTTCTTCAACCACCTGGACTCGCAGGGCAGCCCCTACTATGCCAATCCGGCACACGCACGGGCGCGCGTCTCCTACAGTCCCGCGCACGGTGAGCGCGGCCCGGGCCGGTGGGAGGGAGGAGGCCGTCTGCTTCCCGGATGTGAGAGCCACAGAGCCGGGCGGGAAAGGTGGGGGCCGCGGACCTGGGGAGGTCGCTGCTTTTACAGCCTGCCAGTTGAGGGTCTCCTCTGGCCTCTGTCCTCAGCTCTGGACCACCTTCCTGGTTAGGACCAGTCGGGATGGCTTGTTTTGTTTTTGGTGGTGAGAAGGGTGCTGCTGTTTTCCTGAATTGTGACCCCTGTTCCCCTACGCGCAGCCCGCCTGACCGGAGGGCAGATGTGCCGGCCACATTTGTTGCACAGCCCTGGCCTGCCCTGGCTGGACGGGGGCAAGGCTGCCCTCTCGGCCGCCGCTGCGCACCATCACAACCCCTGGACCGTGAGCCCCTTCTCCAAGACGCCACTGCACCCCTCCGCTGCTGGGGGCCCAGGCGGGCCGCTATCCGTGTACCCAGGGGCTGCAGGCGGGAGTGCAGGAGGAAGTGCCAGCTCGGTGGCCTCCCTCACCCCCTCAGCCGCCCACTCTGGCTCTCACCTCTTCGGCTTCCCACCCACACCACCCAAAGAAGTATCACCCGACCCCAGCACCACAGGGGCTGCCTCCCCAGCCTCGTCTTCTGCGGGGGGTAGTGCAGCCAGAGGAGAGGACAAGGACGGTGTCAAGTACCAGGTGTCACTGACCGAGAGCATGAAGCTGGAAGGCGGCAGTCCCCTGCGCCCAGGCCTGGCCTCCATGGGCACTCAGCCTGCCACCCACCACCCCATCCCTACCTACCCCTCCTACGTGCCCGCTGCTGCCCACGACTACAGCAGCGGACTCTTCCACCCAGGGGGCTTCCTGGGTGGCCCGGCCTCCAGCTTCACCCCAAAACAGCGCAGCAAGACTCGTTCCTGCTCAGGTAAAGGTGGCAAGGGGACCTGATGGTAGAGTGGGGGCTGTGTGTGCCTTTGTGGGAGCAGCTGTGATTTGGGAGAGGGGTCGATATGTCGATATCAGCCCTCTCCCACAGGATGGATGATGTTTGAGGCCCCAAGAACTTTAAAGAGTTCCTGGTGGCCCCAAAGTTCCCCCTACTCTTCTGTGGCCCCTGGAACAGAACAGGAATTGTCCCTTCCCCTCCCTGAAACTCAGCACAAACGCAGCAGCCTCGTGACCTAGTGTGTGCGGGAATGCAGGCTGGAGGTGAGGGTGGCCTCATGTGCCTGTGCCTATGCCTGTGCCTGTACCTGTGCGGACGTGTCTGCAAGCGTGTGCTCGGGCAGCGGGTCCTGCAGAGCTCCCAGAGCCTGAAGGGATCTGGTTGTCCAGTGCAATCAGTCCATCTTAGAATTTCAGCGGCTCCTGATCTCCTTGGGAGATTTTCCCCAGAGCAAAATTCCCAGGACTTGTCTCTCCCTCCAGCCCCCAGCATGTCCTCCACTGACTCTCCCTGAGGGGCCGGGTGAGGGATGAAAGCGGGTGCCCGCACCCCTGGGCCAGCATCAGCTGGACCAGGCTGGGTTTATCCAGGAATCTGGCCACAGGGCAATTACCTATGGCCAGCACGGGCGCCCACTGTGGGCGCCTCCTGCCCGACTCCTTTGAGCCAGGGTGGGGGAAGGAAAGTTTTTAAAACTTTTTCTCCTGAGTCCAATAATTACCTTGTCTTGCTGGAATAGATGGGCAATTTATTGAAAACAAATTGAGAGACCTTCCTGGGTGACAGGTCCATAAAGGTGCCAGGTCGCAGCCCCTCTGCGGCCCCAGCCCGCGTGCGCCCCGGTCCAAGGACTAGCTAGCTTGCCGCCATTCTCGGCTCCTTCTCCCAAGTTTGTTCTGTGTTTTATTTGAGTTCCAGATGGCCTTTTAACAACAACGAAAACCTAAAATACAAAACGACTACTAAGTCCAAAGTGAAAGAACTTATTTTACTTGAAAGAACAAATCTGACCGCATCCCGGACTGAATTCCAGGGTTTTAGGGGAAGGGGAGAAGGGAGTTCCTTTCTCGTTCTGGATGGAGAGTAGGGAGACCTCGGTGGGGTGAAGGTGGAGAATGGGGAACAGACTCTGAAGGTGGTGACACTTGTGGAGACAGGAGATGGGACACAGGAGGGGGAACAGAAAGGGGACGTCCCACCGCTGCCCAGACACTCACTCAGAATCCTTGGGGCCCTCGCTGCCCTCCTTCCTTTCCCAACCGCCCCTTCGGGATTTGGAACGGGAATTTGGCCTTCAAAGGCTCCCTGGACCCCCCCTCCGGGGAGACCTCCTGACTCCCTCTTCCAGCCTGGGCTTGGGACTCAGTCATCCCCATCTCAAACTGGGTCGGACCTTGTCTTCCCTGAGTCTTTGCCCTCCCCGGCTCCCTCTCCTTCCTTGAACGACCTTGTCAGTCTCTCCCTGTCTCTCCGCAGAGGGCCGAGAGTGTGTCAACTGCGGGGCAACAGCCACCCCTCTCTGGCGGCGGGACGGTACTGGCCACTACCTGTGCAACGCCTGTGGCCTCTACCACAAGATGAACGGTCAGAACCGGCCACTTATCAAGCCCAAGCGAAGGCTGGTAGGAGTGGGAGCCTCGGGCGGGTGGGCGCAGATGCCCCAGGGGACAGGGCATACTCAAGGGTTGTTGGGGGGCAGGACCTGAGCAGGGGCTGGAGTTAATCAAGGAGAAAAAAACAGGCCAACCCCAAACAAAACAAAACGTAACAAAACAAACACACCCAGGAGCTTCACCACCTGAACTCCTCTTTTATCATTGAAATCTTTTGGGGGTCAGTTGGGGTCACCCTCCTTCCTGGCCAGATTCTTTCCTGCCAGACTTCCTGCTCCCAAGCCCACCAGGTACCCTTGTGCCATCTTGCTCGGGGATCCCCAGAGTGTGTCCCGTGGGCCACCCTTTCTCCTCTGGCTAGCCTCACTGTTTTTTAAAAATAGGGCCCTGCAGTCCTTGCCCCTGGCCAGTCTGGGCAGCCCTCCTAGTCTCCCCAACTCACAGTCTCCTCCTGCTTATTTAAATAAAACACACTCACACCAGCCACCAAAAAAACCTGCCCTGTATTATTTTTCCATGGAGTCACCTATACTGTGTATTTTCATTTGAGTGATTTTTAAAAAAATGCCCTTTCGGATCTCCTGCTGGAGTTTCCTATCCGGACATCTGCAGCCTGAAGATAAGGAAACTTCGTGTATCTGTTTCCGGACTGCGCGAGTTTTCAGAGCGGCTCCTCGGCTCAGTCCTGCCTCTCGCTGGGCTGTTTTGAAATTTCTAATACCCTCCGCTCTGCAAATAATGCGTAAAATGCTAAGAATAATAAATATATTTTTTCAGGGCGAAGTGATTTATGAGGCTTAAATCGTTCCCCGCTTTAGGGGCCCTTTTATTTCTGGCCCGGGGCAAGGGTAGGGCGAGGGCCGGCGGGTAAGGTAGGGTAGGGTAGGGGTGGAGGACGAGCTGCTGGCCCCTGAGTCAGAATTCCAGCTTCAGGCTGCTTACTCACTGCGTCCCTCCCCGCCCCCACGCTGCAGTCCTGTCCATCCCCTCTGTGACCACCCTGGGTCCCAGCCGACCCAGACGCCGCTGCGGGGAGCGACTCCAGCCCCGGCTCTCTGGGAAGTCTTGGGGAAACTCATGCTCTTTCTGTTTGTGCGGGGCTGGCGCTGGTGGAACCGCAAGAGGGGAAAGGTTCCATCACGCCTGGGTGCCTTCAGCTCCTTAGCCCTGGGGCCAGACCCTCCCTGCCAGACCCCACCTCGGCCTGGCATTTCCTGAGGTTAGAGCTCTGAGGTCTGGGGAGTGGGGCGGGAAGAGGGAAATGTCCCAGATCTACGCGGGCCGCAGGCCGGCCAGCGTGGTAGCCTCCAGTTGCATGTGACCGTGGGTCACTAGGACTGTGGCCAGTGCAATCGCAGGGACTGACGTTTTAATTTCAGCAAATGTAGCAGTTTAATTTCAGTAGCCCGTGCAGCAGTGCTTGCCATACTGGAGCGGCCCCCCTCCGCTGTACACCTGGCCCTGGTCCCCAGCATTCTGGGTTGTTGAGAGTGCTGGCGAAGAGACCCAGTCAGCTCCAGCCCCGGGGGCTTGAGGGTACTGCACTAGCTCGGGGTGCCCACACCCCTGCCAGCCTCAGTTTCCTCACAGAGTTAGGTTGCTCAGCAGCTGGGTGAGGTGGCTGATTTCCCTTCCTAGCTTTTACAGCCCCATTGCTTCTCAGATCAGATTTCCGAGAGATCTTTTTTCTAAATTTGTGTGATGCTGGTTCTTAAATTCTAAATGCAACCATTCTGAGGTGCCCGATTCCCCCCGGGAGATTCCCATTAAGTGGCGGCCGGAGGGAGGTCGCCGTGCTAGGGCGTGGGAGCGCAGCCTGCTGACGCGGCCCTTCCCCTCCCCTCCCCTGCAGTCGGCAGCCAGGAGAGCAGGCACCTGCTGTGCAAATTGTCAGACGACAACCACCACCTTATGGCGCCGCAATGCCAATGGGGACCCTGTCTGCAACGCCTGTGGCCTCTACTACAAGCTGCACAATGTGAGCCTGCCCCGCCCCTCCCCGGGGACCTCTGGTCTTTGTGCTGCTGGGCACGAAGCCCCAGTCACAATATCCAGCTTGGCTTGGCTTGGGGAGCAGTGGCTGCCTGCCTATGAGGCAAGCCTGGAGCCCCAGAAGGGCTTCCTGTAAGAGGGGGTGCTGCTGTCTGGGGGTCTTTGTGTCAACACAAGCTGGGGGCAGGAGAGGATTTGGGGTGTCCGTGTGGGGCACCATGCTGGCATGTGTGAGCAGGAGCCAAGAAGCTTCAAGCCACCCTTCCTAAAATGGTGGCGGTCCAGGCTTAGGGGGGCTTGGGCTAGTGGTATTGGAGGCGGGGCTAACAGCATAGCTGCAGGCATCCAGGGCTCCCAGCTTGGCCTCCTTTGTCTCTTGGGAGAGCAGAGGGCCTGGAACCTGCCTCCTGAAGGCTCCACGCTTGCCCCTAGGTTAACAGGCCCCTGACCATGAAGAAGGAAGGCATCCAGACCCGGAACAGGAAGATGTCCAACAAGTCAAAGAAGAGCAAGAAGGGCGCGGAGTGCTTTGAGGAGCTGTCCAAGTGCATGCAGGAGAAGTCGGCCCCCTTCAGCGCGGCCACCTTGGCTGGACACATGGCCCCTGTGGGCCACCTCCCGCCTTTCAGCCACTCGGGACACATCCTGCCCACGCCGACACCCATCCATCCCTCTTCCAGCCTCTCCTTTGGCCACCCCCACCCATCCAGCATGGTGACTGCCATGGGCTAGGGACAGTGTCCTGCTGCACAGATAGATGTCTAGGAAGGGTGCACTGTCAGGACGGGTGGACCAGGCCCCGTGTAGCCACCCTTCCCTGGAGACTGATGCCACTCCTGCCCGCCTGGCCGGAGCCCAGAGCCGCCGCCTGCACGGCTCTGCAGCTCAGCAGCAGCCATGGCAGCCACTGCCTGCCGGCCTTTACTGTGAATACTCTCAACCCAGCCAGAGGCTGCCCCCGTGCTCTGCCCGGGTGGGGTCCCTTTGTGGACAATTGTCCGCAGAGCGAACAGGGACGGCCTCGTGGCAAGACATGGAGGGGTCGGGGGGGGGGAAAGACAAATACAACCGTTTTTGAAGGAAAAAGAAGTAGGCAAAGATAATTTATTTTGCTCTTGTGTCTAACAGGGACTTGGACCCTGGGAGGTCTGGGCTGTCCCGTGCTGTCTGGGCTCTTCTTGGGCCCCTCGCCTCGGGGCTGGGGGTGGGGCAGGTCTGTGGAGACCTCCCTGTGCCCCTGCTGCTCCAGCTTCCCTCTCTGAAATCACGCAGCTCCAGGCTGGGCTGTGGCAAGGCCCCGGAGGCCGGCTACTAGCTGGGGCCCGGAGCCGGTGTGGCCTGGTGGCGAGGCCCTGGAGGGCAGAGACAATTGCAGGCGGTCCTGCGCAGATTCCCAGGCCAGGGCTGGGTCACAGGAAGGAAACAACATTTTCTTGAAAGGGGAAATGTCTCCCAGGTCGCTCCCCGGGCTTTGAGGCTGAAGCCGGTATGACCTGTGTGCCCTGCACGGGCCAGAGCCACAGCCTGAATTCTGTGCCAGGTGGACCCCTGTAAATACAGCCTTTTTCTGCTCTCCCCTCGACCCCTTCCCTCCCACTCTGAGACAAAAACAAAATACTCAAAACAAAACTGTATAAGCTTTACTTGTTGATGAGTTCGTTATTTTTATTTTTAAACTCTTCTCGGGTCCAGTCAATTGTACGTTGCCACAGAAACCCTGCTATGGGAAAGAATAAATCCAATAAACTAAGGTTGGCGCTTTGCTCTTCTCTTTGGAAGTATTCTTGGATCTCACAGCCCTAGCAGGGGTGGGGGTGGGGCTGGCTGCTCTTGGTTCCCAGGACCCAGTGGGCCGGTTGGTGGCAGCAGGGTTGGGGTGTCAGTGCCTGGATAGAGAGGGTGTCCTACTGGGGTCCCAGGGTCCTGTTCTGCTGTGGTTGTCTGGATCCTTCCAAGGTACCGCTGTACATAAATGTGTCCCAAGTTAGATTCTGTACGCAATGGTGGTGAGGTGCAGTGGCCAGCAAGGGGTCCCCCAGCCCAAGAAGACGATTGTGCTGATTTAGGTGACCAAGTGCAATAGGGACCTGCCGATCGCTGCGAGGACCACCATGGCTGGAAGTAACTTATTTTATACTAGTATCAGCATAAGAAAAAGAATCAGCAGTATTTTCTGTTTTGATGTTTTATTTGGCTTGTTTTATTTTTTGATTAGTGAACTAAGTTATTGTTAATTATGTACAACATTTATATATTGTCTGTAAAAATTGTATGCTATCCTACTATTCCTTTAAAGTGAATACTGTTAAGAATAATAAAATACTTTTTGTGAATATTCTGGCCTGTCTTGTGGGTCCCCGGGGCACTGTGTTGCAGGTGTGGGTCTGAGCTCGGCGGCCTGTCCTTGACAGGGGACCGAGAACAAGGGCTGCTGGATCTGGGTCCACTTCCGACACCCTGATGCTCTCCCAGAACTGCTGCTGTTTGAGTTTCCTCTGACACCAAACCTGGGTTCCTGTGGCTGGCCGGCTGCTTTTTGAGAGCTCAAGGAGTTTCTTGTAGAATCAAGTGTCCTTGCCTTTGTTCCCTTCCCTCACAGGTGACGTGCTCTGGCTTTCGGTGACCACAGCTCCTATTCATTGACAAATGTGATCAGCATCTTTGACCACTGATGTCATTGACTGCTGTCATCTTTGATCATTGATTTTGGTGTGACAGCCATGTCTGATCCTGATCAGTGACATACCTGACCGTCAGACAGCCCATGGCTGTCTGCCACCAGACAGCTCATGGCCAACAACCAACAGATGGTCGCCAATAGTTTACTGATGCCTCTGATGGGTGGTGGATCTGGCTCTGGTATCTACAGAACGTGGTCTCAGCGTCTTGCTCCTCTCACCAGTGGCTGGATGGCCAGCGTGCTAATCACCAGTGCTCCTTGTCACTCACATCCTGTGACAACAGCATGAGCACCAGTGTCAGTGATCAGTGTTTCCCTTCTTTCCTTCTTCAGTTTTTTCAATTTTTATTTATTTGAGATGGAGATCTCACTGTGTTGCCCCGCCTAGCCTCAAACTCCTCATTTAAGTGATCATCCTGACTCAGCCTTCCAAGCAGCTGGGAGGGACTGTAGCTGTGTGCCACTTGAACCAGATAATTGGTGTTTCTGTGGTTTTATTTTGCAGTATTGGGGATTGCACTCAGGGCCTTCACACTGAGCTATATCCGCAGGCTTTTTAGTATCTTTCAAAAATACTAAGAGAAGTCTTGCTAAGTTGCTAAATTTCAGGGGTGGGGGAGGCTTGAACTTGTGATCCTCCTGCCTCAGATCATTGTTTTTTCTAAGGATCTGATCATTTACATTTGATCTCCAGCACCTCCAGTCGCACTATTTCACATCACCAATGTCTCTTTAACAATGTCCTCAGCCACTTATCTCTGACACCAGTGTCTCTAACCAATAATGTCCCTGATCACAGAATCCTCTCACTACCAAATTGTTTACCAAGGTGGTCACCAGTGAATCCTAGTCAGCAGTATCAATGGTTGCTCACCTCCAGTCACCACCATTGCTGATGCCCAACTCCAGTCAGCACTGGATCCTCTTTACAGTCTCTGGTGACTAAATGTCCCTGCTCCCCAGAGTCCCTCATACCCCAGCCACCTATGCCTGGCCATTTGCGTCACTAGTTACAGTGGTCACTATTCTATAATCAGCAATGCCTCTGACCCCCAGTGGGGGACCTAGGGCTCTCCAAGCAGGATCTCTGGATACCACATCCTCAGTGGTTAAATCTTTTTTTTTTTCGGTTCAGGAATCGAACTCATGACCTCAAGCTTGCCAGACAGTCGCTTATGCTGCTGAGCTATATCCCCAGCCCTCAGTGGTTAAATCTGATCACCAAGGTCTCCTCTATTTTTAGTCACCCAGGATTTGAACGCCAAATGCTGTCACCACTAACACTCCTGGCACTGGCATCCTTGATGGATGATTAATGCCATATCAATCCACGGTGGCTCTGATTGGCAAGACCTCGGGGCGTTGCCTCCTGAAGGTTGGGATGTGACCTCAGCTCTCTCTGATGGTCTTTTGTGAATGAGCTCATCCCTCAGTGACTCTCCCATTCCTGATTACAAGTTGCCTATCCCTAATGATCACCACCTCAGGTCACCAGTGTCTAATCCCTGATGACTGGGATTTCTGATTGGTCCTTGACAGCTCTGAGGCCCACTTGGTCCAGGAGCTTTTACTCTCCCCGGTGCTGGCAGGCTGCCCTTCCCCGCCTCACCCCCCAGCAGAGGAGGCCAAGGTCCAGATGTGGCACACTGCCCTCTTTGGACTCCTCCCTGTGGAACAGACACCTGGATCCAGAGCGGCAGCTGGTGCTTAGCTGTGTGGGACCTGGGCTCTCACTGGAGCACAGTAGCCCCAGGCCCCACAGGGTCCCCCATGGCTCGCTGTGTACCCCCACACCTCCAAAGCATTCTGCCTCTGCTCTTCCTGCCAGCAATAGCCACAGTAAGCACATGGACAGTCCCTGTGCTGTCTCCTAGGTCATGACTGCAGGACTGTGTATGTCTGGTCACACATTAAGATGTGTGTGGAACAGTTCCTGCATGCCATGCACCTTTCTAGGTTTGGGGGCCACATCTGTGAATAAAGCAAGCAAGACTCAAACACAATAATGATGCTACGCTACCTGGCCTCTAGTATACTTGCTGGGCCCATAGTCCAGAACCCAAAGCCAGAGCCAGGAGTCCAGTGCATAGAGACTAGAACCTGGAGCCTAGAACCCACATCCCAGAAACTGGGAAATGACCCCAAATACAGAGCACAGAGCCTGGACCCTCAAACCCAGAATCCAGAGCTTGGAACTCAGAACCTAGAACTTAACCAAGAACCCTGAGGGGTGGCCCAGAGCCTCAGAATCCAGAGCCTGGTAGTACACAGAGCCCAGAACTTTGGCCTTGAATGTGGGACCCCAAATCTACAACCTAGAGCCCAGAAACCATAACTCAGCATGGAGCCCAGGATCTAGAGCCTGGGTCCCAGAGCCTAGAACTCCACATGCAGAACCTAGAATGTGGCTGAGGACCTACAGGCCAAAATCCAGAGCTCCCAATTCAAAATGACCCCCTCAAGGGGGCACTTTGTTCTTCTGAGCCCCCGGCTTATTCCCCTTCTCCTGCCAGCCCAGCTTTAGGGAGCACCCAGTGCTGGGCGCAGTGATGTCTGCAGCAGGAAGTAAGCGCACAATCAGCAGCTTCACTCTCCAGCCAGGGCGACTCCAGAGCACAGGGGCTGTGTGTGGTCACCCTGTCCCCTTCCCCGCCCGCCCGCTCAGGTAGGTACTTCCTGCAGGTCTGCTGAGCTATTAACTCCACACACCTACTGGCTCACTCGTTCCAGACCTTTAGGTGGTAAGCCACACACACACACACACACACACACACACACACACACACGCACGCACGCACACGCACGAAGACCCTCGCCCTGGTGACAAGGTCTGGGCAAGGAGGCCAGAGTTGGGGGAGGCTGGGGTGTTTAGTTGGGGAGGCGAGGCCCCTAGGTGGGTGTCTTAGCAGGTCACTTGGGAACCACAGAACCCAGGCTGTTCCCCTCCATACCCCGATTGCCAGGAGCCCTTGTTCCACATAAAGAGTTTAGGTTTTGTGGACACAAAGCCCTGGGCAGGGCTGGACATGCAGCTGGGCGCTGCCAGTGGCCACTTTGGGCAGGCGAGGGCCGCTTTCACGGTTCCCCAGGCCCTGGCGCCAGGGCGGCCGGGGTGGGGTCGGCCTTTGTTCCATCTGTTTGCACCCAGGTGGTGCAGCCGGCCCTTCCTCCTCTCCCGGAGCTGCAAGCTCCCATTTTCCACAGGGAGAAAGCAAATCGTCCCTGGAATTCTCAGGGACCAGCTCAGTCCTGCACTCACCCCTCCTGCCTCCTGGTGCCCCGCCCTGAGAACAGAGAAAGATCAGACTTTGGATGGGTCCCCAGGGCCACAGACAGGGCCCCCGCCCTGGGGACTATGTGGGGAGGAATGTGGGCCATCCATCCGCCTGACCTCTGACCAGGGACAAACTTACCTGAGGCAGGACCGAGCACAGACAAGGCCGCGCAGTCCCCGGGATGGGCGGACCCTCAATCCGTTTATGATACAGACAATTCCATTCCAATGCCACAGGCTGTTTTGGTTTTTTTTTTCTTAAAGGCAAAATGATAAAATGCTTCCAAACTTTATCTGGAGAGAAGGGACAAGCAAGGCTAGCAGAAGAAATCAGAAAATTAGGGCAAACACAATGACAAGTGTGTATGGGTGTGTGAAATGCTTTCCAATATAAAGCAATGGTCTATTATCACAAACCTGGCGCTTGGCTGTTCGCATAAACAGATCAATGGGGGCCTGAAAGCGACCTATTATTTACAGGATAATGAATGAAGCTGGGATCTTGGATCAATGCGAGGGTGGGGCTGTTCACCCTCCAGAACTGCCCCCACTCTGAGGTCCTACAGACAGGCTTTCTGGGGTTGTACGGTGTTTTCTAAAATGTGAACCAGTGGCAAATGTTTCAAATTAGGAGATTCAGCTGGGCATGGTGGTGCACACCTGCAATTCGAGGACTCAGGAGGCTGAGGCAAGAGGATCGCCCAGGCTACAAGGTGAGACTCTGTCTCAAAAAAGAAAAAGAAATGAGAGAGAAATTCATATTAAACTACAGGGAAGATCTTTCTGTGCTTCTCTCAGGTACAAGACATCAGTTCCCCAGAAATCTCCCCCTCCCGCTGCCACTGTGTGCCTCCTTCCTGTTTTGGGGGTGCATTTGAGTCCTGACAGTGCCACGCATACCCTATTCCAGTCTTGAGATTTATTAAAGCCTTCATCTTTTCACTGTTTTTGCAGTGCTGGGGATGGAACCCAGGGCCTGGGACATGTAGGCAAAGTCTCAACCACTGCACTGCGCCCCTAGCCCTATCCCAGCACCAAAGCAAGATTAAATCTGGAGCCAAGCTTCACAACCCACCTAGCTGGCTGGACCAGTCTGGTTTCCCCAGGGACATATTGTCAGAGGGACGCTGGGAATGCAGTGGTCATGTTCAGCCTTTCTAGGAACCAAAGAGGGTAACAGAAATGTTGTTGAGCAGAAAGGCAGGAGAGCCTCGGCTGCAAGGAGGGTGGCCGGATCACTTGGGGTGGCACTTTAGAAACCAGCTCTGAGATAATGATGCCGGATCCGAAAGGTGAACGTCGTGTGGTAGTCTAAACGCTATTTGCAAGCAGCTCTGGTCCCAGAGGATTCCAGGACGTCATTATGGATAGGATGGAGGGACAGCGCACACCTGACATGCTCAACCAAAGAAGTGGTGGGTAAATGCCCATAGAACCAGAAGCAGAGGCATAGACAGGTACCGGACACTGTGTTCACAGTGCTGTCACTCAGGATAGCCAGGTGTCCAGAGAGGATGAGTGGATGGACCAGATGGGGCCCTTCCATACCATGGGGCCTCATTCAGGCTTACACAGGAAGGAAATTCTGATGCGTGCTGCTTGTGGGTGAAACTTGAGGGTACTAAGCTAAGAAAAGAAGCCACAGGACAGATGCTTTAGGGGTCCCCTTAATTCCCAGGGCAGTGAATTAATCTCAGGGACAGAACTTGGCATGGGGGGGTGGTCCAGGACCAGGCAGGGATGGAGACAGCATTACAAGGGGACAGTTTCGGTCTGGGGAGATGGAGGCGGACAAGGCTGAGGATTGCATAACGCTGTGAAAGTGCTGAGTGCCGCGGGCCGCAGTCCCTGCACTATCCGAGTGGGAGAGTTTTCACCCAGTACTCACAAACAGTGACATCTGTGTGGTACACAGTGTTCTCCTCGCTCCTCCCACTTTCTAAATGTTCTTAATGTGCTTTAATAACCTTAATGGTGAAATTAATATTCTAAAATCATTATGACAGAATGGGAGTCAGTTTTCTAAAAATATGCAAAGGTTCAGAATAAGAAATGCACTACAAAATAAAAAGACCCCCACCTTCAAAAAGAAACACACAGTGGGATAAAGAGCTCACTGATGGCGCAGCGGCAATGAGCAGCCAGCGAGCATCCTGACAGGAGGTGTCCGACTCTAGGAGGGACCAAGCCACATACAGGGACTTGGGTTCCACCTCTGGCCTCAGCAATCTCGGGAGAGGCCAGGCAGGCCCTGCACCTCTCTTTCCTGGGTGGAGGTGACCATGACTCCCAGGCTCTCTTGCCCAGAAACTCCGGGATGTGAGAAGTGGGCTGTAGAACGATATATAAAACATGACTGTGTTTTTGTTCTAAAATGTTGGTCTAAATCTGGGTGAGTTGGTTTATGCCTATAATCCCAGCATTTAGGAGGCTGAGGCAGGGAGAGTACTGTGAATTCCAGGCCAGCCTTGGCTGTACAGTGAGTTCAGGGTCAGACTGAACTACCTAAGGAGATCCTGTCTCAAAAAAAAAATTGTCTATACTTCATTAATTGTACAATGTTTATGGTTTTGTGTCAGCTTACATTTTTAATTAAAATGATAAAAATATAAAAATTTGTTTTGACCTGCAGTTGTGGCTCAGCGGTAGAGTGATTGTCTGGTCTGTGTGAAGCCCTGGCTTCCACTCCCAGTACTGGAAAAAAAAAAAAACAGAAAAAAGGCAAAACAAATACATTTATGTAGATAGATAAGAGATACATACATAGATATGTATGTATATAGAAGAAAAGCTGGGGTAACTGTACTGTTGATGTCTGATGGTTTACTGAAAGGAACAGTTAATGCTTAACATTTTTATATTCTGACCAATTTTGCACATTTGTATCTGGTAATCTGAGCAACTGATATGAAGACAACAATACGCAATGGAACAACCACTGGGGAATTCCTACCGTCTTGTCCAGTGAAACTCTGTATTATCGCTAATGTTTTACCTAATAATTATTTTTTATTCTCTTTAATGGTTTGAACAATCTTCCATCCTTACATCTGGTAATCTGAGCAACGTAGTTGAAGATACCAATATGTAATATAATGACCACTGTTAATTCCTGTCACTTGGTTTTGAAACCCTGGGTCACTTTTAATGTGCTTGCTTTGTCTTGTTTATGTTTGGCATGTTGCTATTGTTTTTTTCCCTTTACTACTTTCTTTAAAATAAAAACAAACAAACAAACAAAAACCCTTATAACCCCTAGTCAAAAAAAAAAAAATTAGGCCCAGCGCCAGGCATGGTGGTACACTTGTGATCCCAGCACTCTAGAAGGCTGAGGCAGGAGGATGGCAAGTCAGAGCTCAGCTTGAACAACGGAGAGACTGAGAAAGACCCTAAGAAAAACATAAAGTAAAAAATAAAAAATGGCTAGGGCTGTAGCTCTGTGCGAAGGCCCAGGGTTCAACCCTCAGTCTTGCAAAAATACAGAAATCTCAGTAAAAGATGAATAATAATAAAACAGAGCAATGACTCCAGTTGGCTGTAATAAAGCATCACAACTCATGCTCTCTGAGTCTGTTAGTAAATGAAATGGGTTACTGACAGAGGGCCGATTTGCACCTGGGCAAGATGGGGGAGTGTGCTGTCACCAAGCTACCTGAGTTATAAGGAGCAGGACATATAGCTCAGTGGCACAGCGTCTGCATGTTTGTATCTGGTAATCTGAGCAACTGATTTGAAGAGAACAATATGCAATGGAACAACCATTGGTGAATTCCTACCATCTTGTCTAGTGAAACTCTGTATTATCGAACTCACAAAGTCCTGAGTTCGATTCCCAGTACCAAAAAAAGAGAGAGAGAGAGACAGAGACAGTTATGAGTCGTTTATTCCTGGAATTTTCCATTTCATGTTTTCAGATCTTGGCTGACCTTAGAGAACTAAAAGCAAAACCTCAGATAAGGGGAACTTCTGTCATGTCACAATTATGTAGCTGTTTTTCTACCACTTACCTTTCTTGACCATCATAGTTAGGGTATTCACTCACTCTGACATATAAAGTTCTGGCTCATTCATTTTTCAGGACAGTGTACTAGTCCATGGTGTGAAGATAACACCATGACTCCTTCCCGCCTACTGCTATAAATAGGTCAGTGAGGAGCATTTCCTGTCCCTGTGTCCCTGTGTGCATTCCTAACACAAGAGTCTTCCTTCTCTTGTATTTCTTCAAAGAAGGCTAAACTCAGAAGGCTGAGGCAGGAGGATTGCAAGTTTGAGGCCTGTATGGGCAACTTAGAGAGACATTATTTCAAAATTTATTTATTTATTTATTTATTTATTTATTTATGCAGTACTGGGGATCGAACTCAGGACCCTGAGCTTGCTAGGCAAGCGCTTATTCCACTGAGCTATATCCCCAGCCCTCAAAATTTAAAAGAATAAAAAAACTGGGGGTATAGCTCAGTGGTAGAGAGTCCCTAGGTTCAATCTCTAGTACCTCAAGAAAAAAAGAAAGATAAGGCTCTTCAGCCTTATCCACACTGATTGTTGCAATTTCTAACTCCACCAGCAGGGTACAAGAATCATTCTATTTCCTTCCTCACACTTGGTAATGTCAGGTTTTCACACTCGCAGCCTTTCGATGGAATGCAAGGGAATCCCACTGCTGGTAAGAGCCCTGCGGGCTCCCCATCCCAGGGCAGGACCCAGGCTTGCGGACCTCACACACTGACTGTTCCCTGATGGGCATCAGACCTTCACGCATGATCAGTCTCTCAGAACACCGCCCCAGGCAAGTCTCAGCTCCCAGAGGGGAGGTTCTGCATAGTGTGTTCACTGGCACAGAGACTGCGGCCCTGGCATTGAAGGGGCTCAGGAAGTGTGTGGGTATGTGGATGGGTGAGTGGGTGGGTGAAGGGTGGATCAATGGGTGGGAGGATGGGGGTGGATGGATAGATGGATGGGTGGTTGGGTGGATAGATGGATATATGGGTAGATGCATGGGTGGGTGGAGGTTGGATGGGTGGGGGATGGGTGGACAGACGGATGGATGGGTGGGTGGGGGATGGACGGATGGATGGGTGGGTGGAGTGTTGATGGATGGATGGATGGATGAATGGTTGAAAGGATGGGTGGGTGGATGTGTGGGTGGGTGGAGGGTGAATGGGTGGATGGATGGATGGGTGGGTGGGTGGATATGTAGTGGGGAGAATGGGTGGGTCTTTGCCAGTGTGACTGAGTGCATGTACATGGGAAAACCAGTGCCTTCAGGTAGGTAGGAAACCTCCACTCAGGGCTAAAGCTGAGCCTCAAGACCCTGCCAGCCGCCAGGACAGGCAGATCTGGGCTGCAGCCTCAGGAAAGGAACGGACCCAAGTGACACTTCCCAGAGGCAGGACTCCACCAGTGCCTGGGCCTGAGCAGAGCTGTCACATCAGCTCTGGAGAAGGAGAGAAGCCCCTGGACTCCTGCTTCCCGCTGGGCGTTCATGTCCCTTCCATGTCCCATCACGGCCAACTCTTCAGGGCCAGTACACGGCCCTGGCCCTCCCGCCCACCCTCTCATGCCCGCCTACCGAGCCACCCTTTACTCCTCAGCAGTCTCTTCCCCTCTGTCTGCCAGTCTACCTGTGACCAACCCTGTGTACACTAGCAAGTGTGGGGCCGGTCTGTTCTGAGCTGTCCTCCCAGCGCACTCATAAGGAGGGTGAGTTTTCACGCCCATTGTACAGATAAGAAGAGAAAACTGAGGTTAAAGAGGTTAAGTGACTGCTCGAATAACACATGGCTCTGAAGCAGCAGAGCTTGGATTCAAATCCTTGCATTCAAACCCTCCTAGCTGTCTCCCACTCGGGTCCGTCACTCACCTGCTGCCACTCGTCCACTGGCCCATCCACCCACCACTGTCACCCATCCATCCTGGAGGTAATGCAGTTAGAGCACCAGGGTCCTGCAGAGTGAGAGGCCCCAAATTGCCCATCTGGCCAGGTCGGGGGAAGACCAAGGGCGGGGGCTCCCGGGCAGGCGGGCCTGCATGGGGCTGGAGGGAATTAGCCGAGTGACTGCCAGGATCATCTAATTAGGAACGCTAGTGATAAGCAGATAGCATCGGGGGTGATTAGAATCCTTTTAAAAAGCTACTCCATTAATTACAGAGACACAGAGGGGCCTCTGGCTGCTCAGAATACCAGTCGGCTGCCTAATCAGCCTGTTAGCTTCCCGGAGGACTTCCTGGGACTGCTGTGTGACCTTGGGTGTGCCCGGCCCTCTCTGGGCAGCCCTGGGCAGCAGGTCAGGCACTGTCAACTAGCCTGGCACTTCAGGTCCTTTCTCTTCCTAAGCCGTGGCTCAGGGAGTGGGCTCCAGGGTGGCCTGTGACGAGGAACGCTGGACATCAGAGGCTGAGGCCAGGGTGGTGACCCCTGGAAGGGGGCCACCACCTGCCAGCGAGTGTGGCCAACGGCTTGGAGAGGAGAGAGGCCTTGGAGCAAGGGGCAGGCGAGCACAGCTCAGCCCTCCCCTCAGGCCCTGAGGCAGGGGCTGGAATCCCCTGCTGCCCCTTGGCACCCTCAAACACCTTGGGCTGTAGGAGCCTCAAACTCCTTGCAGGAGGGGACATCACCCCCAAGGCCAGTTCCACACTCTCCCTGCTGGGCATCCCTGCCCCTGGCAAGAGCCCCGTCACAGCTGTCACCACCACTACCACCTCCACGGGTATCACCCTTGCCAAGACCACCACCACCGTCTCCATCATGGCCATCACCACTGCATCCAGTCACCATGACCATGGCCACCACCACGGCCACCTCCACCAACACCATCCACCTCCTTGGTCACGGACCCCCCCATGCCACCTCCGTGGCTACCGTGACCATCTCAGCTAGACTCACCATCACCTCTGACAGTGCCACCTGCATCGCTGCCATGCCTCCTGCATGGGGCCACCATCACTGTGACAAGGACAGCCACTGACTGCCACGGCAGGGTGACCTTTAGCTCCCGCTCACACAGCTGTCATCCTTGGCTGACCTGGGGACAGAGGGACGGTGTGGGGAGGCGCGGACCTGGAGCACACCAGAAAGCTGGGGGCCCTGAGCTCCATCCAGGACACCTCCAAGTACCAAAGCCAGGAGCCCCACAGATGGCATGAGGACCGCCGCAGCCTCTATGTGTGCTCAGCCTCAGGCTGGTGACTCTGCAAGCTGCACTCTAAGGGAGGACAGGGACTTGGGCTGCCCTCCCGCCCTCCTGAGCTCCAGGGTGCAAGTTGGGAGGGGCAGCAGTGCTGCCAAGGTCAGGGACCCAGAACCCCCCCAGGGCCCCTAAGCCTTTGTCACCCACTGCTCCTTCCCACTTTGGTGCCTTCTCTGACTGCGACCACCTCCCCCCCATCCTCCACTAATGGGCAACCGAGTGCCACCCACCCCATGGCCACTACAGGCGTCACCAGCTGTGACCCCACCAGCTGCAGTGCCATCCCCCTTGCACAGGTCATCAAGGCTATCGTGACCACCTGCCGTGTCACAGAGCTGCTCGATCCGTCCCTGTCCCTTGGACGTGAAAGCCCAAGCGGGTGCTTGGGAATCTCCAGAAGCTTCCAGCAGGAACAGAGCCCCACCTGTGGCATTGGCAGGGCTGGGTCACGGCAAGGGTGACCCCAGTCAGGGTGGTGCAGGGTAGGGGCTGCTGCCTGCCGGTTTGTCAGCTGCAGTTCCACTGTATCATTCGCCCTGTTCTAGGCCCGTTGTAACATCACAGCATCACAAACATCACAACATCACAACATCACAAACCACATGTCTTCAAAGAACAAAGATCCGCTGGGTGTGGTGGCAAATACCTATAGTCCCAGCACTCCAAAGCTGAGGCAGGAGGATCGCCATGAGTTCAGGCTGCACAGGGAGTTCAAGGCCAGCCTTCTGAACTGTCTCAAAAAACAAACAAACACAAACTTTCTACAAAGAGCAGAAATCTGTTCTCTCATGGTTCTGGAGGCCAGAAGTGTGGAACCAGCTTGTCAGTGGGGTTGCACTCTGAGGGAGACATTCCTGCTTCATCCTTTCCTGGGGTGGTTCTCACCTTAGTCTATCTCCAGATCACCCTTCACTTGATGAACTCAGGCCCCACCGAGGTAATCCAGACAGTCTCATCTCTACACCCACAAGGATTCTTTTTCCAAACAAGCTCACACCGGGTTTCCAGGGGTTCAGAAGGGAACACAGTGTTTAGGGCCTGGAGGCACCGCTCAGCCCGGAGCACTCACTCGTCTGTATGGTTACCCGTCTCCACCTTCCTCTCCAGCATCAAGTGGGATCTTCTAGGAACTTGCTGTCCACGACAGCCCCAGGCAGCCCCGGGTTCCGACCTTCCTCTCCCCCACTTGCTGTGTGACCTTGGACAAGTTGCTGCACGTCTCTGAGCTTCATTTGTTCAACACATGTTCGCCAAATGCCATGCTGGCACACATGGCTATCTGTGTGGAACTCACTTACCCCTAAGGATCTGACGAGATAACAGGGTGCAAGATAAACCCCCACCACCTGCTACTTCAGGCCTGCTTGCTACACAGCCACTGGGTCCTAAGGACATGAGGACCCGTGTCCCAGGAATCCCTTCATCTCTCCCTGGGCCCCTGCCCCGACCTTGAAGACCTCCTAGGCCTGGAGCCTGTGTTCCGTGCCACCTCTGCACCCCAGGGTGGCCTAGCCTCTGGTTCAGCCCTGTGTGCCCAGCCCTAGTGTCGGGGGCCAGCCCCATGTGCCTGGCTCTGCCTGGTCCAGCACCAGGGGTGGGGTTTGCCACGCCCTGCAAGCTGATGTCACAAAGGCCGGGCCCCAGCTCCGGAGACCTGTGGCCTGGCCCCTGCAGCTCTGTCCCTCCCCTCCCTTGCCCCTCTGCAGACGGGGACTATGACGAGCTCAGCCCACTGAGGGGCACAGTCTCGCCCGGACCCCACAGCTTCCTGCCAGGGCCCCATCGCCGCCACAGGGAGCCCCCTGGTCAGCCGTGACCTCTTGTTCTGTACCTGCGGCCACCTCCTGGCCACCGCACCATGGCTAACTACTATGAGGTGCTGGGTGTGCAGGCCGGAGCCTCCGCCGACGACATCAAGAAGGCCTACCACAAGCTGGCCCTGCGCTGGCACCCCGACAAGAACCCCAACAACAAAGAGGAGGCCGAGAGAAAGTTCAAGCAGGTGTCTGAGGCCTATGAGGTCCTGTCCGACCCCAAGAAGCGCTCAGTGTACGACCATGCGGGTTGTGACAGCTGGCGCGCGGGCGGCGGGGCCAACGCCCCGCACCGCAGCCCCTTCGGCAGCGGCTACACCTTCCGCAACCCCGAGGACATCTTCCGCGAGTTCTTCGGTGGCTTCGACCCCTTCTCTTTCGACTTCTGGGACAGCCCGTTCGGGGGCAGCGAGCGCAGTGGCAGCGGGGGCCGGGGACCCAGCCTGCGCAGCGCCTTCTCGGGCTTTGGTGAGTTCCCAGCCTTCATGGAGGCCTTTTCGTCCCTGGACACCCTGGGCCACGGCGCGTCCCGCACCTCCTTCTCAGCCACCACCTTTGGGGGCTCAGGCGTGGGCAGCTCAGGCTTCAAGACGGTGATGTCGTCCACCGAGATGGTCAACGGGCACCAGGTGACCACGAAGCGCATCGTGGAGAACGGGCAGGAGCGCGTAGAGGTGGAGCAGGACGGGCAGCTCCGCTCCGTGACCATCAATGGCAAGGAGCAGCTCAAGTGGGTGGGCAAATGAGCACTGCCCGCCGGGGCCTGGGCGCCCCCTGGGGCGTGATGGTGGCTGATGTTAATAAAAGCTCCTGGCAGTGAGCTTGGGAGGCCCCCGGCTGGCTCTGTGAGGCGGGCACAGCTCGGGACTCCGCAGCACCTCGCACACCCACCCGTGTTACCTGTCCAGGGCGCCCTCTGCTGAGCAGAGAGACCCACCCCAGCCCTCCTCTTGGGGACCCCTTGCCCAGCCCCCTCCCGCCTCTCTGAGCTCCAGCCAAGCCTGCCCTTCCTCCGTTCCTGCACAGCCCTGATCACCCCACAGCCCAAGGTCCCTCGCATGTGGCACTGTCCTGATGAGCAATTGCAGGCCTAGTCCTGCACCCCGGAGTGGGAGAAGCAGGTTGGGATGAGGTCCCAGCCCAGGGAGGCAGAGCTCTGTCCAAGGCAGACGCCCTTAGGGGTGGTGAGGTCCCCATCCTGGGAGGAAGCAGAGAAGGGGACTGTCCTGATTATGAGGCCTATTCAGTGCTGGTCTTTGTATTTTTATATTTTATTTTATTTTTTTATTTTGAGACAGAGTCTCACTATGTAGTTCAGGGTGGCCTTGAACTCACTTTGTAGCTCAGGCTGGCTTTAAACTCACAGGGATCCTCCTGCCTCAGCCTCGTGAGTGCTGTGACCTTGTCTTTTTAAAATGTGTATTTTAAAGGTTTATTTTAAAACAATCTCAATCTTAGAGCTGTATCAGGTACTTTTATGTATTTGACTTGTACTTCCATGATGTGGAGATTAACCCCAGGGCCTCCCACAGGCTAAACCCATGCCTGACTGCTGGGCTCACCCCAACCCCTGTAGGGATTAAAGCCAGGTCCTTCATGCTGAGCTGCATCTGCAACCCTTTTTATTTTGAGGCAGTCTCCTTAAGTCTCTTAAGTAGCCTGGGTAAGATGGAACTTGGGATCCTCCTGCTTCAGCCTGCTGAGTAGCTGAGGTTTTAGGTGGGTACCACAAGTGCAGATTGGCCCTTTTAACTCCATGCAATTGAAGGAATAGTAATCAAGCACCTATTTGTGCCAGACATTGGTCTAGGCCCTGGGATATCCCTCTGGTCAGTCAGATTCCTCCCCTCATGGAGTTAGGATCCTGGGGACGACAAATGCAGGACAGGCGCACAGATGGCCGTGCTGAGGGGAAAGGGTGGGTAGGGGGCCGGGGAGGCCTTGCAGCTGGGTGATGGGAAGCGGGGCCTCAGGCCCTGGGCCACAGGGGCCTGGGAATAAACGGCAAGGCAAAGGCCGGAGGCCAGAGCAGGACATGCAGTCACATTTAGCACCGGCCCTCTCCCAGATGGGGTCTGCTGCCCGTGGGACTAGGAGGAAACTGAGGCATGGAGAGGGGTTCTGCAGCTGGCGAGAGGCAGACCCAGAACCCCATCCCAGCCACTGACTCCAAATGGTTTTGCCTTTAAAATAATTATTATCAGTGCTGCAGCAACAGCCCAAGGTAGGTGCATGCATGCACATGTGTGTGGGTGTATGCATGCACACGTGCATGAGCAGGTGGGGGGCACGTGTGCATGTGAGCATGCCTGTGCAGAGGACCTGTGTGCTCGTAACTCCTGGCTCCTTCGGGGCTGGAGCAGCAGCCAGCAAAGGATGTGATTCTGGGTCTGGGGCTCAGGGCTGGCTGGCGACAGGGTCACCGCTGTGTGCCAGCTCCCTGCTCAGCATCTGACTTGTACTGGGGGCCCCTTAAGCAATGTGGAGCACTGTTCCCGGGAACAGCAGGGGCTGTGCTCAGAGGACGCCACCTGAGCAGAAGGCAAGGGGACACCAGAGACCTGGACTGGAGAGCACCGAGCCAGCTGACCACGGGCCGGGGAGGACCCAGAGCTGGGTGCCCTGCCACACGGGCGGGGAGCAGTGTTAGGTCTCCGGGGCCCACAGAGTCCCCGTGGGTGCCATGGCTGCCTGGCTCTCGGTGGCAGCTGCAGGCTGATAACTGCGTTACTAGAAGCTGGGCCGCCCAGCCTGCAGGAGGTCGGAGCCCATGCCCCGTCCCGCCCGGGACTAACTTCATCAAAGCGCCACACAGCTCTGACCACCTGACCTCTGTCCTTACCGACCCAGACCTCTGTCCCCCCAGTTCTCTAATTTCCCCAGTGACTGGCCACTGTGGCCATGTCAAGTGGCCGCTTAGCTGGGACAGCTGCTGGACAAATGCGATTACTGCGGCCAGGAAGGCGGGCCCCTTGCGCCCAGCACCCCAGGAGCCTCGCAGGATGCAGCTCCCAGTCAGCACAGCCCGGCTGCTGTGGCCCCGTCGCCCCTCGTGTGGCTGTCCGGGACCCCAGCACCCTGAGGCCTCGTGGACGCTGAGCCCTAGTTTACCACTGGACAAGAGCACTCTGGGGGCCCAGCGAAGAAGGGGCTCCCAGTCATGGCACTGCCTGCTCCCTACCCTTTCGGCACCCACAACATGCTGTCCCCTCTGCCCAGGCCACCTGCCATCTCCTGTCGGCCTCCAGGCCTGACTGTGTGTCTAGGGTGGGGACTGCAGCAGTGCAGGGCCCCGTGCTATCTCACTTGGATGGCTGCACAGGCCTGGGACAGCTGTGCTGATGCCCCATGGTAGGCTCACATCACCTGCCTGTGACCTCCTGGTTCCCCCAGCTTTCCTGCTGGGGACATACACCTGGCATGTTCCTGCCCCAGGACCTTTACACTAGCCGTGTCTGCTGCCTGCCGCCTCCTCCCAGACCCCCATGGCCCCTCCTCTGCCCCTTTACACTACACTGCACCTGCTTCCTCACCTTCAGTGTTGGTGGATGCAGATCCCCTTGCCTGGAGCCCCACACCCCAACCCTTGCAGCTAACACCTCCTGTCTCTGTCTCTAGCATCACTGAGCTGTCCTGTAGGATTTCATGGCCCTGGGTGTCTGAAGGGACCCAAATCCTCCTGGGGAAAAGGTGGAAATGATGGCTTTCAATAACATCCTTCCAACCAGGCCTGGAGGCACACATCTATAATTCCCGCACTCTGGGCGGCTGAGGCAGGAGGATCACAAGATCAAGTCCAGCCTGAACAGCCTGGGATACACAGTGACTTAGCAAAATTGTCTCAAAATTAAGCAAGCAAAAGAGCTGGGAACACAGCGCAGTGTAAAGGTTCTGGTTCCATTCCCAGTGACACATACACAAAAAAGGCAACACCCTTGCTGCGTGAAGAAGCAATGACACGGGTGACACACGTCAGTCCCAGGGCAGCTCTGGGCGCTAACAGGCCCAGGGCTCCAGTAGGGCAGCTGTGAGAGTCTCAGCCCATGGGTGCCTGCCTTCTGCTGGGAGACCACTCACCCCATTTACAGACAGGGACACTGAGTCTTGGAGGCTGAGAGACCTGGCCAAGGTCACTGGGCAGTCTACACCCCCCTCCCCCTCGCCCGGCCGTGGGCGGGGCGCCCCTCCTGCCTCCCTGCTCCCGATGTTATCGCCCTGATTTAATTTCAAAGACGGATTGAGCAGCAGGAGGGGGAGGGCTAATCGCAGCCGCCATCTGCCCCGTTGCCATGGGGACAGGCTCCCCAGTGCAGTGCAGGGTGGATCCAGATAAGGAGTGGGCCAGGGAGCGGGTGGTGGGGACTCAGGGACACCCAGGCAGCAGGGAGCCCTAGCAAAGGGGAGCCTGGGGCGGAAACGGACTTGCTGTGCCAGAGGGTCCCCAAGTAAGGAGAGCCCAGGCCACCTGGCAGCGTGGTGGCCAGAATGCCAGGCAGCCCCACCTGCCCTGTGTCCAGCAGTGTGCCACTGGCTGGCTGGGAACTGCCTCACAGCCACTGAGACAGGGCCACCCCACTACAGATCCTAGCTGGGCAGCCCTGTCCAGCATGGGGCATCCGTGCTGGCACCCTGGGCCGGCTCCAAGGCAAATATGACTGTCCCTCAAGTCAGTGCTGAAGTCTCCCCCAAGCAGACATCACCTATGCCTACAGTGGGTGCCCTGCTGCCTACAGTGGGCGCCCTGCTGACTCCTTCACAGGACACAGGACGGGTGGTCAAAACATCCAGGACAGGGAAGCCAGAGTAACCCTGCCTGTGCACGCGGTCCCTTCCTAGCCACTCCTGCTGGACATCATGCTGTGTGTCCTGGCTGGCCACCCCACCACCATCCCTGCCACCTAGCAGCACCGGGTCAGGTCCTATAGGGAGGGGAGCATGGCTGGGAGCTGTCCAGGGGCCCAGGCTGGAGGTGGCCTCCTCAGGGGCCCTAGCCTCATCCGCATCACCGTGATGCAGGGCCACATGCCTGACACACCTCAGCCGCCAGACCTGCTCCAGGCTGTGCCACCAACTGTGGCCGCCTCCCAGGACACAGGGTACAGGGGTACATCCCGTGTGGACTCCACCTGCCCACTGGGGATGCCAGCTGAGCACCCTGTGCCTTTGGCACCGTGATGCCGCCTCGGGAGGCCCAGGGCCCCAGGGTCATCACTGGGCAGCACCAGGTTGACCTTGTCTGGGAGTCAGAGGGGGATACCATGAACCCCAGAACACCAAACAGCACCCAGTCTCCAGGGCCCCGTGCAATTTCCACCCCGGCATCTCTGGTGACTGCCGGTTTACCTTAACCTCGGTAAAACAGGCAGAACAGGGAGCTTCCATAGCACCAGCACCGACCCCAGCCTGAACCGTGCAGTTTGGCAGCTTGGAATGCAGTCACCGTTTTGTGTGACTGTCACCCCCATCCTCTCCGAGGCTGTCTCGTATCCGCATTCTATGCCATGCCAGTGCTCTCTACTGGGCCCTGACACCCTCCACACTACTTCCTGTTGCCATGGACTGGATGCTTTGTCTGCTGCACTGAGCAAGCGGAGCCTGCTGTGTTACTGTCGCTCTGGGTGAACTTACTCTCGAGGGGGTGCTGGGTGGGACCCCGGCCTCCAGCTCTCCAGACAGATGGATGCTCACCAATGAGCTGCAGACACCTTGGTGGTCCTGCAGCTTCCCTTCCTCCCAGAACTCCCCCCCAGGGCATGAACATGTCTCCTGGGCACAGCGGGCTGGGGCAGAACCAGGGCCTGTAAAAGAACTTGCAGACATCCCAGCCCTGGTGCACAGAGCTCTTGTGTGGAGGTCTGGGGTCTGGCTGGAGCTGCTTTGCAGCGCTTGCTTATTGTAACAAATTTCAAGTACACAGAAGAACATAAATTACCCAGGCATGGTAGGGGTGCACACGTAATCTCAGCAATCAGGAGGCTGAGGTAGGAGGATCTCCAAGTCCGAAGGCAGCCTGGACTACATTGTGAGACTGTCTCAAAAAATCAAAACTTAAAAAAGTGAAGAAGAAAAATATAAATTAGAATCCCCACCATGCACGCATACCTCGACCTGTTTCCAGATGTGCTGGGGACAGTTTGCTGAGGACTTTAGCTCATATTTTGAGAAACTAATATATATATACATATATATATATATATATATATATATGTGTGTGTGTGTGTGTGTGTGTATATATATATATATATATATAATTTGCATTTAAAAAATTGTTACTTAAAAATTTTTTTTTTGGTAACAAGTGGGCCTCTATGTTATTCAGGCTGGCCTTGAACACTCAAGAGATCCTTCTGCTTCAGCCTGCTGAGTAGCTGGACTGCTGGTGTGTAGACTGAGCCTGCTATGCTTTGTTTGCTATGTTATGGACAGCAATCATCTCCCAGCTCAGCCGGACACGCTCGGGGTGGGACATCTCAGCTGGGCTGGCGCATGCAGCCTCCACTGCCAGGTGTGGAGAAGCTGCACATGTTGGCCAAGCTGTGGGCCAGGTTCCGGCTGGAGAGACAGGGTCTGGAGTCCGGGGTGTGGGCAGGCGTCTCTGAGCCTCAGTTTCCTGTGCGCCTCCTGAGGGTTACTGCCCGAGACATGGCATCCCTCATGCTGGCGCTGGTTTGCAGGGTGCTCACGCATATGTGCTATCAGCGTGCAGAGCACATCCCAGGGCTGCACGCGGGGGACGGCCAGCTGGGGTCCGTCTTCCCTACCTGGTCCGAGGAAGTCGCTGCAGCCTACCTACACAGTGCGCACACATGGCTGCAGGTGGACGACAGTGGCGCAGCGTGTGGAGGCAGACCGGGTGGGACACGGGTGTGTGCAGCAGATGGCTTTGCGCCAAGGCTGGCTGAAGTCGGATGCCATCCACAGAGCGCAGGACCGGGGCGGGGCCAAATCTTTCTAACACCTCTCTCATACGTGACCATGCACTGGGGTTTTGACACAGATTTATTCTCTTACAGCTCATCCCGACCCCCAACATGGGGGGCACAGAGGGGCTGGGAGGGGCCAGAGGTTGGAAATGCCCAAGGTGTCCCCAGGGCAGGGTCCTTCTGAGGTCTCCAGGACGGTTGTCTCCTGGCCTCTTCCAGGCTCTGCTCCGTGCTCATCCTCAAGCCTCCGAGCTGCTGCAGACTCCCACCCTCCTCCTGCCCCTGACAGGGCCCGAGAGTTACCCAGGACAATGTCCTGTGGGGCTGGGACCAGTACCCCTGCCCCAGCTCCTGAGCACAGCAGGCTCATCCCATCTCCACAGCAGGGAACAGAGGCTGTCAGGAGCCTCTTGTCTGGGAGGCAGTTTCTAGGTGGCCCTCAGTGGGACATGGTCCCTATACCATGCCCCTGGAGAGCAGACTGGGGACACAGCAAAGGACACCTGGGCCTGGGTGACTGCTGACCATGGCAGGAGACGCCGGAGGAGCCAGGGCCAGAGCTGAGGACAGCTGGTGGGGACCAGGACCTACTCCAACCACCTCCTGGGGTCCCTTGGCTCCACCCTCCTCCTGGTGGAATGTTGGTGACCTCCTTCTGCCCTGGCTCAGGCGCAACCCCAGGAGACACCCCCCACGCTGTGTCCCTGGTCTCAGAGCCATGGTCACAGCATGTGGCCCCTGTGGAGGGTGTCACTCATCCTCCCATGTTATCCAGTGCCTCGTCCCGGCCCTGGTTCCCTGGAGGACCCAGGAGTACGGAACAGGGGAGAGCCTTGGCCCCATGGGTGGCTCCAGATGTGGACAAGCAAATGGTTCCAGGTCCACCGGTCACTTGGGCACCAGCTTGCTCAGAGGGGTCTGGGCCACCCCTAGTGAAACGTGGCTCACCGACCCCTGCCCTGCTGCCCCCAGCTCCGGGCTGCTGGCCTGAGGCCCAAGGCCCAGCCCCGCATCCTCCACTGCATGGGTTTGGGTGGGGCATGGCCTCTGCTCACAGGCCTGGGAACACGGGTTCTGGGCCCGCATGACCAGGGCTACCTGCCCGCCAACCACACTGCACTGTCAGAGACCCAAGCAGGAACCTGGCACCGCCAGCCACTTGAGCCCCCAGGCGCCGTGGTTACGCCTGCGGTCACCCAGCAGCCGGTCAGGAAACCCCCGGGGTCACAGGGGTCTGGGCTGGGAGTGAGTACACCATCCTCTCCAGATGCTGCCCGCCTGCCCGGCTGTGCTGGCGTGGGCCACCACCCACCACCGCCACCATCACCACCACCACCCTTGCCACCTGCCTGGTGCCTCAACAGTGTCCTCTGCAGTGAAGGCCACCAGGGTCACCCCTCTGTCCTCTAGGACCGATGGCCGCTGTGCCTCCCTCCTTTGGGACACAGGACCCGTCCCTCTCCGCTCACAAGTCCCTGAGTATCCTCTACTTGGTCCACTCCTTGTCCACTCCTCAGGGTAGGGGCAGTCGTGACACCCAGGCGTTGTCCCCATCTTGCCCAGCACAGGTGTGCCTGTGAGAGGAGAGGGGAAAAACTTTGCCTGCAGGGCTGCGGGAGCTGGGTCCTGTCCCGATTCCCGCCCTGGTTTTCAATTGACGTTTACTTGCGAAGTTAAGGGTTAATGGGTTAATCGAGTGGCTGGCTGTAGCTGGTTGGCCGTGGCTGGCTCCTAGGCCACTGAGTGGCCCTGCCAACAGCCCATGGGTCTGTGGAACCAGGGACTCAGGTTCACTGTGCCCACCCATTGTCAGCTGTGTGTGTCTCCTGGGCTGGCCTAGCCTTAGCTTGAGTCCCTGCAACTGTGTCCCACGGTGGGGACAGCCTCCCACCACCCACCCCTTTGCTACTGATCACCCTGCCACTTCCAAAGGGCCACCACTCTACCGCCGCCACCAAACCATCACTGCCTTGGACCTCTTGCTATGACCAGCATGACAATTACCAGCACCAAGTGGTACCTGCCGTGTGGGGGCAGCGTGTGGACGGCGTGGGATCCACGGGAACCCCAGCCGCACTGTCACAGGCGGGAGAGAAACGCACATTGAGAAAATGGGGTGAGTTTCACTACAATCCAAAGCATCAAAACTACAGTTCAGACAGCACCCTGGGGGCAGGCGGGACGCTGCAGGAGATGGAGGAGCTGTCCCCGGCCTGACCTGGGCGGAGGGTGTGGCTCAGTCTTGAGGCCCGCAGTGGAAGGCCCGTCACGAGAGGGTCAAGGGTGGCTGTGAGAGCCCAGGGAATGAAGCTGCTGCCAGGCTGGAGACACAGCCGCAGAGTGAGCTCCTGAGCGGGAGACAGGCCTGAGCTGGGGCGGAGAGGGTGCTGCTCGGACAGACGTTCCTGGGACAGGAGACGGCGCTGGGACACAGCCAGCCCCGAGGGTTGGTGGGCTTGGGACATGGGGACAGCAAAGGGTGGGACAGCTTGGGGTAGGGATGGGAGAGCCAGGCCAGCAGGAGCTGGGCTGTGCTGGGGGAGAGATGTTGCTGGGCTGGCCCCCCAGTGTCCTGCGTTCTCATCGGGGCTGGGCAGGGGCCTCTGGTGAGAGTGACACTGGGCTATGTGTGTGCACATGTGTGCATCCATGTGTGTGCGTGCATGTGTGTGTGTGTGTGTATAAGACAGGGAGAAGGGAAACCTGTTAGCATAAAAGGGCTGATAAATAGATCATAAACTTTTTCTCTTTTTTTTGTCTTTTTGAGGCAGGGTTTCACTGTGCAGTTCAAGCTGGGTTTAAACTCACTTTGTAGTGAACTTTGCAGTCATTCTTCTGCCTCAACCTCCCTTCTTTTCTCACTTTAAAAAAACTTTCCCGTTTTCTTTCTCCCGCTCCTCTCGCTTGTTCCCCTCCCCTTTTGAACACTTTCTTCCTCTTTCACAATGCCTAATACACTTTTGGTCCTCATTTACATTTTCAGTTTCTCACACTAGAGAAGCAATGTGGTATTTACACATGTGTGTCTGATGTATTTTTCTTAAGACTGTGATCTCAAGGTGCATCCATTTACCTACGAATGGTTCAAGCTTATCCTTCTTTATGGCAGAATAATACTTCACTGTATAAAAAACCCACATCTTCTTACCTGTTCCTCAGCTGATGGGCATTTGAGCTGTTTCCAAGATTTGGTTATTCCAAACTGTGCCGCTATAAATATAGGTGTGCGTATATCCCTGTGGTGTGATGCTTTAATTCTTTATGAGGAAGGGTAATAACTGGGTCAAGTGGGACCTCTAGTCCTAGTTCTTTTTGGGAATCTCTACACTGATTTCCACAGTATCGGCACCAGTCTACATTCCCACCGACAGTGGAGAAGGGCTCCTCTCCCCCACAGCTCCTCCAGCACGTTACGGGTTGACTTGTGGTGACAGCCACTCTTTCTGGGGTGAGACGGAATCTCAGTGCTGTGTTAATTTGCATCTCTCAAATGATGAGTGATGTTGGACAGTTTTTCATGTATTTATTTTCTGTTTGTACTTCATCTGAGAAGTGTGTATGCATCTCAGATGCCCATTTTTGGATTGGGTCTTAAAATTTGGGGGGTCTGATTTTTAGGGGTTCTTTATGTATGTATTCTCGATAGTAATCCTTTGAGAAACAGCTCTGCCTCTGGCCCCCGAGTGCTGGGATTATAGGTACCACCATGCCTGACCTAATTGTGAACCTTTACATTTATTACAGTGAGCCAGGTGTGGCGGTGGCTGCCTGCAATCACAGCACAGGATGAGGGGAAACTGAGGCAGGCACAGATGCTTCCCTGTGTGAAATGGGCTGCTGGGGTCTGGAGAGCAGCCACAGAGGTGGGGGTGGGGCCGCCGTGTGGATGGGGAGGCTGATGTCAGGGCCACATCTGCACCAGGAGGAAGAAGGGCTTGGCCAGGAAGCAGAGCACAGACGCCGCTGCCACCACTGCCACCTCATCCGTGTTGGTGATGTCGCCACCTGTCACAGCCTCTGCCACCCACATCAGTGGAAGCACTGTTCTGGCCACAATCCCAGTGCCGTGTCACCCACCCCGCATGCCGCCAGCACCATCACCTCCTGTCACCTCCAGGGTCAGCACCCATTGCCATGACCGCCGACACACATGCTGCTGTCACACCGTGGTGGCCACTGTCCCCACCGACACCCATCACCACCACCACTGTCACCGTCCTGGCTGCCTTCACCACCCACAAACTAATAAACACGGGCCCCACCCCCACCCCCACCCCCACCACTACTGTCACCATCAGCATCAGCAAGACCTCCGTCATGGCCACTCGTGCTTCGATACCGTATGGAGCAGGGAGCAGGCATGGTCTCAGAGAAGGGAAATCAAGGCAGAGCCCCCAGCCGCCCCATGCTGCGCGCGGGCCCCTTGCACTGAGGTGAGTTGGAGCCGCGCTGAGCCGGAGGGAGGGGTGCAGCATGGACTCAGGGGCGATCGCGGTCTCCTGCCCGGGCCACGCAGCACCTGCTTCAGTTCTTTCTGCCTCCCCATTGCCTCCGAGCCCATGCAGCAGTCGAGTGCTCAGCTTCCCCAGGAGCTGACAAGAAAACCCAAGCTCCCCCTCACCACCAGCCTGGTGCAGAAAGCAGGCATCCTGCTGTGCCTTTGTTCCCAGCTGATTCCTGCACTGATGGTGTGTGCTGACCTCTCAGGAGCCACTGAGGTGTTGGTCCCTTGGTGGGCCAAGGCCCTTTGCACCTGCTCCTCTCTGCCCAGAACATCCTTCAAGCCCTCACTGCTTCCTTCCAGGATCAGCTGCGACATCCTTTCCTCCCGCTCCCTGCCTGGCCCCTGCCAGGTGAGTCCCTCTGCCCCTTGCTTGGAGGTGGGCGCTGAGTAGCACTTACAGGAAACACGCACCCTCCCCACTGGCAGGGACGTGCAGGGGGCAGGCCTCCAGGGATGGGGTGTCCGAGACAGAAACAGCAACAGTCCCCGCACATTTTTGTTGAAAAAATACACTGTTTCATGCTGGTCCAGCCCTAGGTCCCAATTCATGCTGTTTCCTTAGCTGTAAAGTGGGGACTATAAGGAGCCCCGCTTTGCAGGGCCTCGTGTTAGAAGCTGGGGCCTAGTTGGTGCAGAGGGGCACCCTGCCCCCGCTGCCCCCCAGCTCGCAAGCTGTCCTGCTCTTGGACGTTGTATGGGGACCACTGACGTCGCCACAGTGCCTATGCTGAGCCCTTGGATACCATGCTGTCCAGAAGTCCCCTGGTGTGCAGAGCCCGATGGCAGCCACTCAGGGACTCAGGCTGGGACTGGCTGTCGAGGACCTCTGCGTGGCGGAAGAGTGGACCGGTCAGACCCCAACCTAGGTTGTGCTGACCCCTGTCTCGCAGCTCAGCTGTCACTCACAGAGGGCTCCCAATGTCCCCTGCTGGAGGAGGGAGGAACGGCCAGGCTCACAGATGGGTGGGGTGGTAACCAATGATGGACCCCTCTGCCGTGGCCCCAGCCACCCTTGGAGTGACCCCAAGGAGGAAGGACAGGGCCACACTGGGGGCTTCGAGGAGGAGGAGGAGGAGGAGGAGGACGCATCCCAGGGGATTCTGGAAGGCACTTGGAGGCCCAGCTGGCAGCTGTGGGCCTGGGGGAACAGGAGCCCTGAACCCGGGACCACGAGACCAGGACATCTGGACTAAATGACAGGGTGCAGAGCTGGGCACTGGGTGCAGAGCTGTGTGGCCACTCAGCAGGGCCCGGCCAGGTCCTCAGCCATGCCAGAGCTTGGACACGGGTTTAGGAACAGCAGAGGGACTGGGAGTCCAGATCCAGAGATCTCAACCCAATTTACATCACTCAGGAGTGGCTTGTCCAGTTGGGTGTGGTGGCACACCTCTTAATCTCAGTACTCGAGAGCCTGAGGCAGGAGGATTGCTGCAAATTCAAGGCCAGTCTGGGCTACATAGTGAGACCCTGTGCTGTTCCAAAACAACAAAAGAAGTGGCTGGTCCCTGGGGATGAGGATGAGCTTGGTGTGGAGCTGCAGGATGCAGTCAGTGGCCCCATGGCCACGTGAGTGTGCTGGGGACAGAGAAGATCCAGGATGCAGGGGATTCTTCAGACTTGTTGTCCTTCCACGCCTTGTGATAGTGCCCCGGGCAGGGCCACTCCGGTGCCTAAGGAAGCCCGGTCAGTACACCAGGCAGGTCTCCGCAGCTGGCAAGAGGGGTGGAGGGGCACTGAGGGAGGGGCACTGGCACTCGTCCTGGGGTGAGCACCGGGTACGCAGATGTGGTGACAGCGCGGGCTGGGCTGGAGGCCTGGGCTGTGACAGCCTGCCTTTACTCTGTGTCCTGGATCCTTGGGGGGGACCCCCCCTCTCAGTGCCATGAGGAAACCTGGTTGGGCCGCCATGTCTGGTCTCCACAATCATGTGCTCACCCTCCCGGGCCCTGGTCACCTGGGGCCACATCCCAGGTACCTAGGCACAGCTCTGTGGCCCAGAACCCGGGGTTCTTCAGCCTGGCCACCAGGCCCAAAGCCACCCCTCCATTCCTGTCCAGGAAGCCTCGCCACATGCCCAGTGTGTCGCCACATGGCCCCATGTGGCTGCTGTCCCTCCTGGGAGCTGTCACAAACAATCTTCCTACAGCCCCCTCCTTATCTGCTGGGCTTGCTGCGCCTCAGTTTCCTGCTAATGCACTGACCTCATTTTCTGTGGCACTGGGCTAGACCCCGGGGTGTCACCGTGCTCGGCATGGAGCACACCCACCCTGGGCAGGATGCCAAGCCGTGGACAGGGCTGTGTCTTGGGCCTGCATGGGGCCATCTTCCCGAGCAGTTGGCGGCTAGCTCTGTACAGATCCCAGGGACAGCCCTGCTGGCTTCCTATCTTGGCTGCCCCAGCACTATGTAGGGACCCCAGGGAGGACTGCCCGGGTGGCAGAGGTCCACCTTGGGAAGAGACCAGCAGCTGCCTGTCCCCTCCGTGTCCCTGGTCTCTCCAGCTTCCTGGGATGACCCTGTGGGGATCTGGCCTCTGTTACCTCCCTGTGCCCACCGGGGTCTTGTGGTTCTCCTTGTCTTGAGGTGGAGAACCCCACGGATGCTGTCCCCAGGTCCTGATGGTGAGGAGGTCACTGTCCCTAGGAGCTACAAGGGCAGGGGCTTGGCTGTCCTCTGTCCCTCCCTGAGGTGCCCTGTACCTCATCTAGGGGCACGGTGGGACTGTGCCCAGGGCTGGAAGCAGCCTGGCAAGCAAGAACAGGGATGCAAGTGCCCCAAGGTGCTGACTAGTGCCTCAGTTTCCCCTCATGGAGTGTGGGAATGACAGGGAGCAGCCCACAGGGTGGGCGGGAGGGGGACAGCAGAGGAGACACCCCCTCTCCAGTTGACCACAGGACCCAGAGCCAGGCTTTTGGGGGAATGGGGAGGTCACATGCAGCTCAGCTCCTGGGTCCCTTACAGACAGCCCAGTTCTGTGCCTCCATTTGTCCATCTATAAAATGGAGCCATGACACAGCTAACGTTTATCAGTCAGGATCCTGGCAGGTAAGAGGTGACACTGAAGCCAGGTGACAAAGACTACTGAAAGGGCCAAGTAGGGGCGCTTGAGGGGACAGTGACTTTGCAGACTCTAGGGAGGGCAGGCAGCAGGAAGAGCGAGGCACAGAGGGGACTCTGTGTCCCCAACCCTTCAGTGTGCAGTGGCACCCCAGAGGGTTAGGAGAAGGCAAGATGGGGCACTGGGCAACCCCAGAAGACCTGACCCCTGAGCCCTGGGGACACTGGGCAGAGACACAGGTGACCAAGCTGGTGCCCACCTGGAGGTGGGGTCCCAAACCACCTCACCCCGCACCCGGGCGGCGCCCTTCCCTCTGACCCCATCTCCCTGAGCTTCCCAGAGGCACCAGGTGGCCGCCTGCGGGGGGCGAGGAGCAGGGCTGAGGCGGGCCCCGTCCTGCTCTAGGTCAGGTGGGGTCTGGGCCCCGAGGCTCCATGAAGCTCAGCCAGGGGCTCAGGGCTTATCGCTGTGCCATCCAGGCTGCCTGGGCGAACCAGTTGGGCTGGAAACTGGATCCGTCCTCTTGGCCCCGCCCCCCTCCTGGGGGGTCTCCTGCTCCCGGGGCAGGGAGCCCTAGGGTCTCCCTTTCACTGGAGGCAGGGCAGAGCCCATGATCCAGTAACATGCCTGTCCCTCTCCCGCTGCTCTGGTCCCCGGCCAGTTACAGCCCAGGCCCGGAGGGGACAGCGGCAGATGGGTGCCTCGGAGCCCAGGAGCGACCCAGGACACCCCAGGACCTATCTGTCTTTGCTTGCTGGAAGCCTGGAAACCTAGGGAGCTGCCCACTGGCCCACATGTCCCGCAGTTGTCATCTTCCTAAGGTTGAGCTTCTGCTTCTCCTCAGCTGGCCCACAGGGGACAAACGTCATGTTTTCCCTCCTGAGATGGATGGGAGGCAGAGGCTCCGAGAGGCTAGTCAGTTACCCAGGGCCGCACAACATGGACCTTGCCTGGCGGGACTGGAACCCCTCAGCCCTGTGGAACTCTGTCCTTGGCCCTGTGGGTATCTTGCCCACTTGTCCTGTGTGCTGCTTTGAAAGATAAGACCTCCAGGGTGGATCCCCACGTCAAAGCCACTGCGGGATTTTCAATGTGATTAGCATTTTTATTCTTTTTTGAGACAGGGTAGCCTGCCTCACTATGTAGTCCAGGCTGGCCTTGAACTTGAAGTGATCCTCCTGCCTCAGCCTCCTGAGTGCTGGGATTACAGGCATGCACCACCACACCCGGCTCCTAGCATGATTAATTTTTGTTTGTTTGTTTGGGGGAAGTACTGGGAATCAAACTCAGGACCTAGTGCTTACCAGGCCGGCACTGCACTGCTGAGCTATATCCCCACCCAGCATGAGATTAATATTGACAAAGCACCTAGGGAGGTGCCTAGGCTGCTCCACCTGGCCTGCAGTGGTGAGGGACGATGCTCCGTGACTGCGATACCCATGACTGTGTGTGCGTCCACTGCCTCAGCCTTGGGCCTCTGCACTGGAGGCTGGAGGGTCCCCCAACTCTGTACAGCAGAGAGGATGCTCTTGCTGGACTCCTCCGCTTTGGCTTGAGGGAGCAGGCGCCCCTGCAAGGACGCCCTCGAGCAGGACTCTGAGCATACTGAGCTCAGGCGACCTCCCTAGCTAGGCCCGCAGCCCGGCTCCCCGCCCCCAGCCTTTCTTCCCAGCAACATTCCTGCCTCAGCCTAGCTTCCAAGTGCGCAAGGAGGGCAGAGGGGTCTGTGAGCCGCATAAGCAGAGGCCAGGTCCCTACCGCCCACCTAAGGTGTGGACGGAGCCCGCGGAGATCTCTCCGCCGGCTGTCACTGGGCGCCGGAGGAACCCCGCCCCCAGCAGGCAAAGCCAGCCCCCAGGCGGGGCCCCAGCCCGCAGCAGCAAGCGCGTCCTGGGCACTAGGGCCGTCACCACGTGCGCCGCCGACTCACTGGGGGGAGCGGGCTGTCCCCACCCCCAGGTCAGCTGCCGGGATCCATCTGCATGACAAAGGCGCGCGCGGTGGGCGCTGGAGCGGCCCGCAGCTGCCCGCTAAGCCTCGCCCCGCGGCCGCGGCCCGGAGATTTGGGGGGCGGGGGCGGCACGAGAGCCCAGATCAGCTGTGTTTGCTGGGGCGCCACGCAGGGTGGGGGACAAAGGCCCGGCCCGCGACCCCGCAGGTGGCGCGGGGGAGGGGAGGACGCTCCGGGAGCCGAGCTAGTCGGAGCCCCAGGGTCCCAGGGCTGGGCAGCCGGGTCCGCGCCGAGACCCCCGTGTGCTCTTCCCGCCCGTGCCTGGTGCAGGAGCCGCTTCCAGCCCGGCCTGTTTCCAGCTCCCTGGTGTCCCCAGATGCCACCAGCTCTGGGTCCTGGTGGCCTTGGGACTGCTCGCTTCCCCGTCCCCATCCCAGTCTCCGTCCCCACACCCGCCCAGCCAGCAGCGCCTCCGCCAGGGCCTGTGCAGTAGCCCGGCAGCCCCTTCCCTACCCCTGCCCTGATGGAAAGCCTCACCCTCTTCCCCTTGCCTTCACCCAGCCAGTTTTCGCCTTGGCACCCTGGCTGCCCAGCCTCTGCACATGCTGTCATTCGGGTCCCAGTGGATTCAGCGAACCCTAGCCCACTTTCTGGCCCCCAGTCCCTCGTGGTTCCTGTGGTTCCTGTGGCCCCGCAGGTGATCAGTAAGGAATTGTGGCCCGATGGATGAATGAGTTAAATTGTTCACTCCACGAAGCCCTGCGATGCAGCTCAGTCACCTCCCTGTTATGGATGACAACACAGGCACAGAGACAGCACACAGCTTGCCCCAGGGCACACAGCAAGTGAGTGTGAGGTGTGGGGTGTGGGGTTTTAACCTCGGCCCTGGTGTCCTTGTAGCAAAGCTGGCTCAGAGCCTCTGGATTTAAAAGTGGCCATAGGTGACTCCATTTCTTTGTGAAACTTCAAACCGTGCCAAGCAGTTTGAGGCCAACACCCGTATGAGGCCTTTGGTTCTGACATCACAGGAAAGCAGTCTCACTTGCTCCATTGGCTGAGGCTGAGGCAGGAGGACGCTCACGGCCCCTGCAGGTCAGAGCTCCAGTGGAGCCCTCCCCAGCCCCGCCTGCCTCCCCTCTGAGGCTCTCCGCCCCTGGCCTTGGTCTTTGGTCCCCCCACCTGTTCCCACCGTCCCTGACCATGTTGCTGATTCCCAGGACTGGGACCTGAGGTGGGGAGGCCTCTGGTGACCCCAGGGTGTGTGTGTGGCCAGGAGTGAGCACAGGTTGAGGGCAGGTCCCTGGGGCCCAGCTTGGGCTCGGAGTCTGCGCACATGTGTGTCCCAGTGACAACAGTTGCATGTGGCATGTGCAGCCAGTTCACTGGCCAGCGTGGCTCCGGGTAGCTCCAGGTGGTGGACACTGAGTCCCTGCTGACCCAGCTGGGAGCACAGGCTTGGGCTGAGCAGCTGCCACTTGTGCTCTGGGCCCTGGACTGTCTCAGGACAGGATGGGAGACCGCCTCACAGATGACACCCTGTTCCCGGGCATCTCTTGCCAGTCAGCATCCCTATGCCATGGTGTGTGCTCTTCTGCTGGAATGGATGCACGGGAGGGCAGGGACCCTCTGTGGTCACCACCCTGGGCCACAGGGCTCAATGTGTTCCTCCAACGCAGGTTTGGCTCCTCCAGTGTTTGTTAATCAGACAAGTGACCTAGGCATGGTGGGGGCGATAGAAGAGGTAGTCATGTCCCAGCCTGGTCAGGTGAGGGCTGTGCCTCTGAGGACAAGGGTCTACCTGGCCTTATCTTCCTTGTCCACAACCACTGCTTTCACATGGGGCTTCATCCCTAACCTTTTAGTTTTAAAATTTTGAGATAAGGTCTTGCTAAATTGCTAAATTGCCCATGCTGGGCCTAAACTTGTGATCCTCCTGCCTCAGCCTCTCAAGTGCTGGGGTTACAAGCGTACACCTCCATGCCCAGCTCCCAGCCATGCTTGACTTCCATGCCTACTTGGGCTGCAGTGACCCCACAGCCTCTTGTTCCCATAGCAGGAGGGCACCTACGCACCTGTGTGTTGGGTAAACCCAGGCTCCTCAGAGACCAGGCTCCCACAGCTCTTTCTAGGAAGCCTCTACAGCCCTGAACAAGAGGAGGCAGGCTTGGCTGTTTGTCAGGGGTTTTCCCTGGCACAGTGGTAGCAGGATCAGCCTATAAGCATCAGACCAGGAGAAAGCCGGACGCAGTGGTACATGTCTGTAATCTCACCACTCTGGGAGGCTGAGGCAGGAATACACAAGTTCAAGCCCAATCCAAATAATTTAGCCACTTGGCAAGACCCTGTCTCAAAATACAAACTGAGAACAAGCTGGGGTGTAGCTAAGTGCAGAAGCTCTGGGTTCAATCCCCAGTTCTGTGAGAGAGAGACAGAGGGGCACACAGGCCTCAACGTCACCTCAAGCCCAGGGTGTATGACTTGGCTGTGCACACAGCATCTGCAGGCAGGGGCCGAGGCAGAAGTGGCTTCAGCCTCCCTGCGTGTCCTTGTGTGCTGAGGCCACCCATGTCCCATGCGCTGTGTGACTTCGGGTCACTGTGGCCCTAGGCCTCCCTCAGCGGCACTGCCAGGGCTTTTCTGGGCCCACAGGGACCTTGCCCGAGAGCCCCTTTGGGCATCCAGGAGCCTGGTGCCCACACGGGGGCCTTTGTCCCTTTCTGAAATGACAAGAGACACACAAAAGGGCTTTTAATTAAATCAAAGGAGGGGGAAATGGGCCAGCCGGCCGCTATTATGTTACTGTATGCGAAAATGAAAACTTTTTTTTAAAGCTCTGGTATTAATTTGAGATTATTCAGATAGTTAATTAAAAGTGCCGCATGTGTTAAATATTATTTCAACAGAGATTATCATCAGGCCCGTAACGCGATCTGCGGACAGGGCTTTATGCAAATACAGGGCTGGGGGCGGGGCAGCAGCCCTGGCCCTGGTGGCCCAGGTGGCCCTGGTGGGCCTGGTGGCCTGGGGTGAGGGTGGTGACACCACAGCCTTGCATACACATCTGGGTACCTCCCCTCCCCCTGTCACGCATGGGGCTGCCCAGGTTGGCCCATGCAGGCGCTGAGCAAACCACGTCACCTATGGCTTCGGGACAGACCTCTACTAAGGACACCAGGGCTGGAGTGGGCGCTCAGCATTGGGCACTGCGGTGGCCCTGTTCCGTAGATGCAGAACACAAGACACAGTGCGCACTGAGGGCTGGTTGAGACTTTTCAACAGCCACATTCTAAAAATAACATATCTCTCAAGACTGGGTCCCATTGTGTAGCTGGCCTCAAACTGGAGATCCTCCTCCTGCCTCAGCCTCCCCACTCTGGAATTACGGATGCATGCCACCACGCTGGGCTATGGTCACACATTTTAAAAATAAAAACAAGCTGAGCGTGGTGCTGCACACCCTGCAATCCTAGCACTCTGGTGGGCTGAGGCAGGACAATGGAAATTCAAGCCTAACTTGGGCAATTTAGCATTTTAGTGAGACCCTGTCCCAAATACAAGTAAATAAATAAATAAAGTGAAATTAATTTTCCCATTTTATTTAAGCCAGTATATTCAGAATATTGTCCTATCCACATGTGATCAATATAAAAATGATCAAGCCAGGTGTGGCAGCACATGCCCACAATCCTAGCGCACTGGGAGTCAAAGGCAGGAGGACTGCAGTTTTGAGCATACCCTGGGCAGTTTGGCAACTCTGCAAGAACTTGTCTTAAAAAGCGGAAAAGGGCTGGGGATCCAGCTCAGTGAGATGCCTCTGGGTTTGATCCCTGGTACTGCAAAAATGTCTACGTGTTGCTGTGGAATCTTTTACTCAGTTACACTTTAAAGGCAGAGTGCATCTCAGGCCCCAGAGTGGCACGCAGCGGATGGTTATGCTGACAGGGCCCTGGGGGGCACTCTATACTGGGGCAGGTATAGCTGGAAGTGGGGCATGGGGCTCAGAGATCCCACACTGGTCCCATCTCCCCTGGGCGGCTTCTGAGTCAAGCACGACTAGGGCTCGGGCCACTGCTGCCCTCTGTTGGCACAGGTTGGCAGCGCAGCGCTCCCTGCTGCCCTCCCTGCCCCACTGGATTGTCAACAGCTTGGACCTTGGGGCCACACGTTAAGGTGGCAGAGGCGGGGGTCCTGGTGCTGGGGACCGCCTGGAGACCAAGCGCACTCGTGAACCCCACTCACCAAGTCTAGTCATCTGCCCTCTTGGCCTGGGCCTGGGGCAGATGACAGCCGCTCAGAACCTGAGTTGCTCAGCTGTAAACTGGGGATGACACTCCCTGCCCTGGCGGGGTCCTGAGGTGCTGAGTAGAAAGATAACTCAGTTTGTAGCCAGCAGCCTGTGAGCATGCAAGACCCAACCCCAGGGCCTTTGCATCTGCAGCCCCGCCTCGAGCCCCTCCTGCCTTGGCCTGGCAGCCCCTCCTCCCTGCCCCTTCAGCCCCTCTCTCTGTCCTCCACGTGGGACCGGATCCTGCATATTCAGGATCTTGATCTCTCTGTTGCCTCTGGACTGCCATTCCCAAGGGCAGGGCCTGCTGTCCTGTCTGCTTGCTCCTACCTCACAGTGCTGGGTCCCACGTAGGCACTGAGCAGGGTGGGGTGGAGGGCAGCATGTGTTCCCTGCCCAGCACTTCCCCATCCCAGCTGGCATGTTTATTCTTAAGCGAACACACTCTGCCCGGCCAGTGTAGGGTTTATTCTCCTTGTTTCAGGCACAGCGGCCAGCAGCCCTGTTCCCCTTCTGCATACTCGTGAGTGTTTGAAGGCATCCCTGAACCAGGCGCCTTCAGCCTAGTGGAGGCAGCTGCTGCTTGCACCAGCCCGTTCCTGGTCCACACTTGATGCCACCGGGCCATGTGGGGGAGCCAGCTGGGCACCATGCTGGGCACTGTGTGTATCCCCAGGCAGGGGTGCAGAGAGACCTGGGAACGGGTAGGGAGACAGGGACAGTGGCTGCTGCAATGACACTGTGTGCTCCTGCCTTGCTCTATGGACCCTGCCAGGGTACAGATGTTTTTCTAGCCCGAGCCCTGGCCATGGATGACCACCACCCTCTGGGACCCCTGACTCAGCCCTGGGTAGCTGGGGACCAGCCGTAAGCCTGACAGGCCTGGAGCTGAAGTCACATAGGAGGAGGCCACGCAGGCCCAGCGCTGTCCCACAGGTCCCACAAGGCCTGGGCTGCAGCCAGGACACAGGGGACACTGCGACAAGGGGGCTGCATGCGGGTCTGCCAGAGGGGGGTGGGGATGGGCAGAGGGCAGGTGGAGTGAGACACAAAGCAGGAGGCCCTGCCGCTGACCCCTGCTCCTCCACCCTCATGCACCCTGACCTCTGCTCCAACCAGAGGCCATGAGGTGACCGGGACAGTGCCCTCAGGCCTCTTCCTGGGCTCCTGTCCTCTCCCCACCCTGCATACCTGGGCTTGGCAGCTCCCATGGGCCCAGCCCCGCCAGCTGAGCTGGTGGACGCAGGCCTGGCCCAGAGGCAAGAGCCATCCTGGAGCGGGCAGTGTACCAGCTGCAGGGTCCTGCGTGCTCTGCCCAGCCCAGGACCAGAGCAGGTAAAGGGACAGAAAGCCATCCCTGCACTCATGTCATGGTGGGGAGGCACAGAGCACAAATGGAGGTGTCGGCCACATCTTCAGTGGCCAAAGGTGGCATGCATGGGGAAAAGCATCATGGCTGAGCAGGGCAGGGGGTGTTCTCTGAGGCACCCATTCACCAGCAGCATGTGCAAAGGCCTGGGGGCAGGAGGAGGGGGCTGGGCAGGGGCAGGATGGGATGGTAGGGTTCAGCTGAGGAGAGAGGAGGCCACAGGTTGGAACTGGGTCCCCTCATACTCGGCTGCTTGTGGAGAGAGGACACAGGGGCTAGGCCAAGTGGGGCTGGGGCAGAGGGGACCACAAGGGTCTTTGACTGAGAGATGCATGGGTCAAGGAGGGGCATCAGAGGCGGGGTCTGAAGGTGCAATGAGGACAGGAGTTGGACAGAGCTGTGGATGAGAGGGGCCACGCCCTACCATGGCCAGCCGCTCATGGGAAGACAGGCACAGAGAAGCAGCTCAAGGTACTGGTCAGCAAGTGCCCAGTAGTATTTTCATGGGCAACCCTCCTTCCCTTCCCTCCCCTCCCCTCCCTTCCCTCCCCTCCCTCCCCTCCCCTCCCCTCCCTTCCCTTCCTTTTCTTCCCTTCTTTCTTCTTCCGTCCCTCCCTCCTTCCTCTCTCTCTCTCTTTCTTTCTTTCTTTCCTTCCTTCCTTCCTTCTTTCTTTTCTTTCATCTTTGCATGCAAGGAACTGAGCCCCACTCTGGCTCTGAACCTGCCAATCAAAAGTGCTTCTCAGAGCTGGCACAGTGGCATACGCCTGTATTCCCAGCACTCTGAGAGGCTGAGGCAGGAGGATTGAAATTTTGAGTCCAGCCTGGGCAACTTAGGGGCTGAGGGAAATAATGTCTCAAAATAAAAAAGCTCTTTTTAAGAGTTGAAATTTAGCTCAGTGCAAAAGCCTTGGGTCTAATCCTCACGATACGCGCCCCCCCCAAATCCAAAAATATAAATAACAAAAATAAAAGTGCCAGCAGCCAGCCTGGCCCATCACCTGGCAGGGCGGCTATGTGGCAGAGCCAGTGCAGGGTGGGGGGTACAACTGGGTGGCCTCGATAGACAGCTGTCAATCCTCTGAGCCTGATGCTGGGGAAGGGACGCAGGGCCAGTGCACTGGCACTCAGGTAGAACACCCATGAGGGCAGCGATGGAGGCCTCTGTGAGTCCCTCCTGATGCGGGCGGGGCCCAGGCCCACAGAGCCTCGGCCCTGCAGGCTCAGCTGAGAGGAGGGTGGGCCCAGGTGTCATGGGACCCAGGGCAGCGAGGAGGTCATCAGGGTTTTTCTCTCCACTCCTCTGCCTGTTTCTTGGCATGATGTCCTCCCTCTGCACAGTCCCCTTCGATTCCTCCATGTGATGCCTGGGATGGCTTCAGGTTCACACCCAGCCTGCAACTTGACCAGAAAGAAGCAGTTAGTCCCTGCGGTCCCAGCCGTGGACACAGAGGCACATGGGGCCCACCATGCACTCCAGGAAGCAGGCCCATCCTGTGTCACTGTGCACACACTGACCTCTGAGGCGGTTGTGGGCTCTGCACCCTCAAGTCCAGCCCTGTTCCCGGGGAGAGGTGGCGACAGTTGAATCTGCAACTACGGTGACAAGGGGGGAAGGGCAGGGCTCCGGACAGGAGGTGAGAGTGGAGGAGGATGGCGGAGGGAAGAGTATGGGACTCCGGGAACCACAGGGGTGTGGGTGAGGCTGGCCAGGTATGAGGCCAGGGTCACCTGCTATTTCCTCAGGCCCTGGGGGACTTTGCCCAGTTCAGTGGCCTCAGTGCCCCCACCCAAGATGTGGGAGCCCTGCCAGCTGCCCTCGCCTTCCGGCCACCGGGAGATGCTTATCTGGCCACCAGCAGTGCCCGTGATGGTGGCAACTGCCCCTCCTTATCACCCCTCCCGGCCCTCTCCTCACCAGGTCTGGGCCCAGGGCCCTGAGCAGCCCCACTCTTCACATCTCTCATCCAGCCACTGGGGCACCCAGGAGGGGACCCCTGGGGGCCTGAGCATGTGGTGCCCATGGGGCAGGTGGCACCAGGTGGGGAGGGTGCGGGGAGTATGGGTACCGAGAAGCAGCCACTGCCCACCATCGCCAGACCCGCTCATGATTAGGAAGTGCATTGCTCCATCAGGGGCCACACCTATTGCACAACTGTTCTGCCTGGTGCCAGTCATGCCCACAGGCACCCAGGAGTGCTAGCCCTACCGATGGGAGCCTGCTTTCCTCCTGAGACCTGAAATGGTGGCCTGCACAGTCTCAGGCAATTCCTCAAGCACCCCAGATGCCCAGCAGCTCCCTGCCATGTGACCCTTGCATGGGCCCCACTCCTACCCAAGTTCAATGCCCTCTGTGCTCACAGAGGTGCCAGGCCACCTGCACCTATATGCGGAGGACCATGTTGGGGTCTCCAGCCCTGCTCTCCCCCAAGCTTCACACTCCTACCTTCACATGGAATGTAGGACCCCGAGCCGAGGCCACGGACACATCAAGGCAGACAAGAACCCCAGTACCTGGGCCTCAACAGGGCCAAGACTCCTCTGCTTCTTGGGTGCCTCACTCCTAGGCCAGATATGCCTGACCCAGCCTCCTACTCGTCCTCAGCTTGGACCTAGCCCAGGCTCCATGCCACTGAACCATGAGAACCTGGCTGGGGCCCCTTCTGTGTCAGAGTCGCCTGCAGGGACAGTGGTTCCTCCACAAATACAGCGAAGTAGAGCCTTAGGTTCTACACAGATGGGAGAGAGGCTAGCGGAGTGAAAATGAAGGCATTGATGAGGTTGGGACAGTAGGGGGAGGTTGTGGTCACAATGGAATCAAAGTCAGTGGTGGTGGTGAAGTCAGGGCTAGAAGCAAGTGGAGGAGGTGGTGTAAGGTGGAGGTCAAGATGGAGGAAGTGAAGTAAGGATGGAGGAGATGAGGATGGAGGTGAGGTCGGAGGAGGTGAGGTCGGAGGAGGTGAG
>PVLD010011279.1:0-66126 GCA_004027595.1 Dinomys branickii
TGTTGATGTATGCCTGTTTTGTTTCTTGTCTTTGGATTTTTGGTTTTTGTGTTTTTTTTCTGTTGTTGAGAGGATTAACTGTCTGACTAAATTTGCATGTCTGTATATGGGTCCATACATTTACAATTCGAAGATATCAATGGATAAAGCAATAACCACTGTTGAGACCATATCACCTTGTCTATAGATTAGTTGTGATCGTACTATTTTCTATGATAATTGGTGTCTGTTTGTCAATATGTTTTTGTACTTTTATGTTTCTAAAAAAAAAAAAAAAAAGGACAAGGGAAAGTTTTGATCTGTTTGGAGTTGCGGGAAATGACGTACAACGTGGTGAGAAGTGGATGGTACAGCATACAGAAGTGAAGCCCGTGAACTCTATGCGTATGGTAGGATACAATAAGATTTAACAATAATAAAGTGGGGCTGGGGGTATAGCTCAATGGCATAAGCGCTTGCCTGGCAAGTGCAAGGTCCTGAGTTCGATCCCCGGTACCGGGGAAAAAAAAAATCTTGTGTATTAACAATAATAAAGTAACTTACACAGATGAGAAATATGGAGACAAAGCAGAAGAGAGGAACTACCACTGCAAGTGAAAAATACGTAGAATTAAAGCCCAAATCTGTTTGGTCCCAAGCATGCATGGTCTGTACCACGACTTCCTAACTTCCCTATTCCCCTCCTAAGGAAGTAGACTGCTCAAACTTTGTGATTTACAAACAACTCTGAGATGCCAGCTCACTGGTTTCTACAATCCCGCCCCTGATCTTTATGTGGACCCGTGGGCAGATGGCCAGGAAAACCAAAGCAGTTGAACCATTCGAACATATAAACTCTTGTTTGCTAACTCCTTTAAAGCTATGTGTCTTTTGCAATAGCTACATCCTCTGCTCGCTTGTTATATACTTGACAGAGACCTGTTAAGCCCTCATATCACTTAGAAGATCTTGTTTTTTTTTAAATGTTCATTTCAGGATCAAAGAAAACCATAGGTTCCCCGCCCCCCATGGCATTTAAATTGCTTGTTAAAACTCAAACTGCATCTTAACTATTAAGCTCTGAACAGTTCTTTTTAGGAAAATTTATTTTTTCCTCTATGACATATAAAAAGCATCATTAAAAATTTATCACCATATTAAACACTTTAAGACCTAAGATAACTTTTTCCTGCTGTTTAAATTTCTGATAATCTTTCTTTAGGGCTACACTTCCTATTTTTTGGTTAACCTTTGGATTTATGACTAAGTGTGATTTTCCTGGACATAACTGAGGCTTCTCTTTGATTATCATAGTTTATATTCTCATTGGAACCTCTATAAACTGGCACTCCCCAAGGGTACTGCATTCACACAATTTAGTCCAGCCTCAAAGATCCAATATTCCCTGAGTAGAAGCAATATGATTTGAAATTGATAGTTCTAACCAAGGGACTGTATCTAATTCTTTATTAACACAAGAAAATTAGCATTAGAAACAGTGTCTCTTCCAAATAGCTTTGTCTCTTCAAAATAGCTTCAACTCAGCTTCATCTCACCATATCTAATGCTCTGAAGGAAATGTGCATATAAAGAACAAGTGGGGGGATTGATACTTGGGTCTTGTCTGCATCCACGTAAAGAAAATTAATGAAACTATAAACTTTTAGGGGTGATGACCTGCCAGACTGCAGAAAGAACTCAGTCTTCTCCAAGCCTGCATGATAATATTAGTAAACAACATGTGGCAGAGAATTTAGAACTACATGCTGTTTATCTCTTCCTTAACTATACAATCTTTCCTTCCATAAACTTACACAGGAACAAGCCCCCTGATAAACTGAAGGGCCTGTGTTACTGGTTGGTGGATGAAGGAAAAACAGGAAAGGCTTGCATCTGCAGTTTGAGAGAATCGTGGGCTCTTGCAGAAGCCTGAGCAGCAGCTTCCCCTTATATACCAGTTATCACTTGCCTGAGCCACATCTGCCCACTACCAAAGGAAGCGGTAGATTCATTAGTAATTTATTGAATTTATTAGTAAATTTTATATAATCATTCTAATTTTTTTCTTTCTGTCCTATATTAACTCTGCTATTGGCTGCACATTCTTTTGGTCACATAATAGTTGCTCAACCTTTAATAAAAGTTGAAATGTCCTTGATCCTATGTTCTTTATTTTTGTGTTATTTTTAAACTGTATTAATATAGATATGAGAAAACATAATAGCCTAACTTTTAAAAAAACTATACAGTAAGTCCAATATTCACATTGCTATGTAAAGGCAGGATTAAATTTTATTTTGTTTTCTCGGTGTTGGTATTACTGGCAATTGTGATCAGATAATTCTTTTAGTCTTAATTTTTCTTTTATTAGCACAAGTTTGCAGTGCAGAATGATTATATTCATTATTGGGAGTTGATTCATATGGATAACACATCTCAGTTGTTTTTAATTCCTCTTCTCCCTTCCTGTCCCCTTCACTAACTGTCCCCCACAGCCTCCTGTGGTCATAGGCAGCGCTTTTGAGGGTGAAAGAATTATGGGGATTTGTAGCTGACTTGTTGCTAAGAAGTGGGGTCTGGGTAGAACAAGCGTGTTACCGTGGGCATGACCCGGAAGGGTATGTTTCCCTTCCTGGTTCCTCCCTTGACTCTGCTTGCCTGGCACCAGGACAGGAGCGGATCCTCCTCCTCTGTACTCCTCTGCGGTGCTGTTTCTTCTTCAGAGCCAGGTGACCATCGACTGAAACACGAGGCAAAACAATTTTTTCCTCTTTTACAAGTATTTGGTGCTCTGTCCCAGTGACCAAGAAAGTGAGTAAGACAAGATGAAGTATTTTAACAATCCATCTCAGAAAATAATAGGTTATGGTGACCCAAATAATAGTGAACCAGGTGGAAAAAAAAGAAACCTGTAGAATTTTATGTGAAAAAACACAGAATGTACATTCTCTGTAACACACATGCCATAGTCACAAACGTTAAAATTGCACCGATGTCTTACACTGGATACTCTGGGAACAATCTCTTGTGGAAATTTCTATGCAGAATTTTTATGGGAACCTGCATTTGGGACAAACAGCTTTGCACGTGTGAGGATACTAGATTCAGACATAAAAGGAAACTGGTCCATAGTGAGTTTGCAAGTGAAGCTCAACTAATCTTAATAGGAACATTTCTGAAATTTTTTCATACTGAGAAGAGGGTTTTGTATGTTGCTGGCTGCAGCCACTGGCCTCAGGATGCCCCAGAGAAGAGGCATGTTTTTGCAAAAAGCATGTTCTTGCCCCTGAAGGTAATTTTAGTTGAAGATAAGCTAGGAACCATGAGGAAGTAACATTCTCAGCAGCTTAGGAAATGGGCAGGAGATCCCTGAAGAAACTATTTGGACAGAGTCACAATATCCATTCTAAGTAGGTCACAAAGACAGAATCACTGTTCCAAAGACAGAGTATTGTACAGACTATATTCTGTAGTGTGTTAAAATTGAAAATCAACAACTAATGAATAATGTAAGATCCCATACGCCTTAAAACTGAAAGAAAAAGTCCTATCTTTGTTGTTGTAAACAATGGAGTCACAACATTGTAATGTTTGTTATGCTTATCGGTACAATACAGCTATACAATGTGTGATAGAAAATTATAATGAATGTTTACATTTAAAAAGAATTATTATGGTAAAAGACAGATTACTATTAATACATTTCAGGGTTCTTTCCTTCACTTTGAACATATTTACCTGAATAATTCTGAAACACTTATGGAAATCTTTCTCTTTAATGTCTTTAGCTGTGTGATCATGACTGCCTCAATGTCCTGAGTTAACTTAACACCTTTACGTTTCATGATTATTTGACTTTGGAGAAGAGGCAGAAGTTTCACACTGCTGGATTTTCCATGAGTAAGGTGGATATGAACACATCATACAAATTTTACAGGCCTGACACCTGGCAATAGCATTCACCGTATTTGTTTCTTTTTATTATGCCTTGGATAATATCCAAGCGGGTGGATTTTCAGAACCACTTTGAAAGATGAAACGAGAGGAAGATGTTCAAAGTGAAGGAGAGTGTTGTGAGGGGGACTAATTGTAATATAACTTTTACTGTAACAATTTTATTTTAATTAAATACTCATGGTACATAGTGGTCAAACCATATATGCCTATGATAGACTGTGATGTGTATATCATATACAATAAATTAAAGTTATGTATAAAGATCTTAACTGACCTGAATACATAACGATTAGTTAATGGTATGTGGGTGAACTGTATGGGTTGGATACAGGCAGGAAATAATAGAAAGTAAATTAATTAATTTCAAAACTATCCAAAAACACCCCACAATGTATCCTTTCCAGATTGGCATCAGTTATACATCCCGCAGTGTATGCAGAAGAACAGTGCCTACACCCTTCACGGGCAGACAAAACTGCAGTACAAGTGAAGATGGAGATGCATAGCCATCAAAATGAAACCTCAGTGTAAGGGTAAACAGGAAGTTAGACAGTTCTTTGTTTTTTTTTCCCCCATCTGTAAGGTTAGGGAAATAATAACAAACTGTACTTAAATGTGTTGTGATCATTAAATGAAGTAATGTATGAAGAGCACCTTAAAAAGTACCTATACCAAAAGAGAGCTTGCAAAGCTTTTAATATCTTTAATCAGTAAGATTAACGGACATGAAGGATAGGATTTAAAAAGTCAAGATTACCCCTAGAATAATGCACAGAATAGAAAATGTCTCAGATAGTATTTAAAGACATAATAGTTGATAGATTAAAAATGAAATACCTATAGTTTGAAAATTAGACTGAAATTTTAAGAAAATAAAAAGTCCAATTAAGGCACCACAGAACAAAACTTTGAAAACCAAAGGCAATGAGAAAATAATAACACAAATAAAGCAAGAAGGGAAAGACCAATCAAAGAACATTTTATTTTACTCATTGAAAACTGATAAGAAAATTAGGAAAACAATACCTTTATATAGTAATGGAATATTGCCCAAATGGAATTGAAAGGATCCAGGTTTTTAAGAGTAATAAAACCCTAAAAGACTATGTCAATGAATACACAGCTTTCCATTCATAGATCTCAGGTGAAAAAATCTGAGGAATTTTCTAGGACCTTATGAGTTTTTACCCTGAGAGTATTGAATCATTGGTTTTAACCCTCATTTATTTTCTCCAATCCCAGTAGAATCACTCAGTATTATCACTTTATCATCTAGATTTAGTTTAAAAGTTTTTCATTGACATTCAATAAGTTTCTCTCCACATAAGTGATTTTACCACTTATGTATTAAAGCAAGTAAAATTGACAAAGGGAAACTCGAATGGACTTTTCAGGAAACTCAATGGCTCTCACTACTCAATCATGTGACACAATTACCTGTGCACACCTTCACCGTTGCCTCTTTTCACTCTCCCTCTTGTTTATTGTGCTTAGTCACCTGGCCTTTCCATCTTTCTTGGATAATATCCAATTTAAACATTTCTTAGGTCCTTTTTCTCTGCCTGGAATGCTCACTCTACTGTCTAGCAAGGTTGTTCTGAATGTATTTCTGACCACTTCATCATTCAGCTTTCACTTCTCCTTAGAGAGGCAGACCTTGTTTACCCTGACTAAAGTAACCACCCAGTACCGTTTTTATTGCACATGCTGAACCTCTTCCCTTTCCTTCCATGACCACAGAGCCCTTGCTCACCACTGCGTGAATAAAACTTGGAATAGAATTGGACACATTGTAAGCTCTCAATAATTATTTATGACATGCAAGAATTAATGAGTAAGTCAATTGCTGTACAAAGCTGAGACTAATGTAGCTTGATTTCTCATATGTAAAAAAAAAAACTTTCCACATTCATTATTCTATTTATACCTTTAAACAATCAGTAGAAAAGGAACAAAGAGAATCAAACCAACTGAAGCCACTCTTTTTGGCAGAGTCATTATCACAATTTTGCTGAGCAGGAAAACTGTATTAGTCACATTTCCATCTTCGGGACAAAACAGCTAATTCTTATAAGTTAAAGGAGCAAAATGAGGTTTGTTTTGGTTCACGGTTTTATCACCTGCCAGACTGGCCCCAAAGCAAAAATAGTGTGGTGGGAGGGCCTGGTGGAGGAAAACTGCTCACCTCGTGGCAGCCAAGAAGGAGAGCGAGGAAAACACTGAGGGCAAGAATACACTCTTCCTGGTTCGGCCTCTGGTGACGCAACTCTGCCTCCTTACCACATTTTCAACTACTGAATTCATTGATTGGTGATTCCACGGATGAATAAAGCATTCTTATGACCCTTCAACACTAAATCACATGAGACTTTGGGGGGCATTTTTGACTTAGCATAACATTTTGTCCTTGCTCCCCAAAAGAGTCATGTCTATCTTGTAATACAAAATGCATTTAATGCATCTGTAAGAACTGACATTCTTAACAATTCTAGCATTGCTGAAAAGTCCAAGTCAAAAATGTCCTCTGAGACTCAAGGCAAACTCTTAGCTGTGAATATCTATGGGGTTAAAAAAACATTCAGTATTTCCAACCTATATTGGTACAGGGTAAACATTCACATTTCTAAAGGGAGGAATGTGGGGACAAAATGTGGTGGACCAAAGCAAAGCTAGACTCAGCAAAGCAAACATTAAGTCCTGTAGTTCCATATCCAACATCTAGACCAAGTGGTAGTGAAATGTGAGATCAAGAGAGTCTGAGAGTGTGTCCCTACAGCCTAGCCAGCTGGAGTCTACATTTCCTCTTTCATGGACTAACTCCACTGACAGTCTGCAGCCTTCCTCAGCAGAAGTTTCAGGTTGTTGGTATCTCCAGCTTCCTGGAGTCTCCATTGCTACTTTGGCTACATACTCACAGCTTCAACCATCACCCTCACAGAGCAAATTTCCTGGCTTGACAGAACTTTGTAATCTGGGTAGAAGCCACCATTACCACAAAACAGTTACCTTCGGCGTGTCTTAAATACTAGCATCATGGGAATACCACCAAGGTTTGATGCTGAGTGTAGCAATAGCCTGGTCCCTATAGACTGTGGCTATCGTGGCAACTGAGTGCCTGAACTGATAATCTCAGTGAAACACTTCCTTAGGCAACCCTGAAAGAGCAGGACACCATGGGGCTCTCTTCTCAAAGGAAAGTCATTCAAAGGAATTAGACCCTTTTATACCCAAACACCTGACAAAAGTAGGGTCTGCACAATTCCTGGGATGTCTTCAAGTCATCTTTCCTATTGTTTTGATGCAGAAGTACCTGGTTTCTTTTTAGTGCTAAACATTTCAGCAACCATGCTTTCCTTGTCTCAAACTTTGAACTTTCCTTTATGATTAAACTGCAAATTTTTCATAGCTGCTTTTTCTCCTGATTCTCACTACAGATACAGCTATGAACAGCCAGAAGTACTTATGCCACAGTCAGAACATTGGGTTGCCTTGAAATTTCCTCCACCAGATTAATGAGGCACTATCTTTATGTTTGGTCTCACAAACATCTTTGGTTATGGAAAAAATATAGACAAATTCCTTGCTAGAATGTAGCATATATGGCCTCTAGTCCAGATTATAAATGAATCTTCATTTCCACTTGAAACCACATGAGTATGGCCTTTACACTATGCATTCCTACCAGCATCCTGTTCTTCTAAGCTCCAGTCTGAGTAAACATTATGCTCGGTTTACCATGTTCTGGGCTTCTCTACCCACCATCTTTAAATTTTTCAAAATTTCTTCTGCAAACATCTTCCAATGGCATCTAAACCGCATGGTCAGGTATACTCATAGCAAAGACCCCACTTTTCTGGTGCTAGTTTTGTGTATTAGTCCTTTTCTCATCACTCAGGCAAAATATCTAATACCTGCAATTTTTATCAAGGTGTCAGTCCCTGGTGGGTTGACTGTGAGGCAGAAATGGCACGATGGATGATGTTGGTGGAGAAATGCTGCTTGGTTCATCCAAGAAGTGGAGAAGGGAGAGATGGCAACAAAACAAATGTACAAAGCCTGGTCACGCTCCCAGAGACCCACCTCCAGCCAGGCTTCAACTCTTAGCATCAGCTCTGAACTCACCAATGGATGAAAGGCACTGATCAGCGTAGCTCCCCAGGATTCAATTACCTTTGAAGCACGTGAAAATTAGGGGGAACATTTTAGACTTAAAACATGAAACAACTGAAGAAAGCAGTTAAAGGATTTCCTAAAGCCACAAACTGGTAATGAGGACACATGTGGTAGGCAAATATGTCTGTATCCAATTCCTGGAATCTATGAATATGCAGGATCACATGCAAAGGGTGACTTTGTGGCAGTGTTTAAACATTCTGAGACGCAGAGATAGTCCGGGATGATCTTATTCCTTAGAACCTTCTATAGATACACAGCCTCACTAACCTGTTGATTCCCATGCAGCAAGACCTGTATCTGCTTGAAATCTGTGTTATATTAAGCCTTTCAATTTGTGTTCATTTGTTATTGCAGCAAAAGGACCTTATGTAATGTGGAAACTAGAATTCATATCAGCCGACTCTGTCTGCCACAAGACACACCATCTTTAGAATTTCAAAATTCCCCTGAACTCAATAGCAAACACGCTAAGCATCTACTGAACAGTTTGATGACAGTGAAGTAACTCCTGAACTGAAGATCTACAACATATGTGGCAGATTGTTTAAATGGCCAGGTTTCTTTTAAAAAAATTCAAAAGCATATTCATAATGACATCAGGAAGCAGAGCTTTTTACAGTACACTAGGAAGAGACAGGAAATATTAGCAGTGTATCTTGAACTGGTATCATTTGAACTTATTTTTCATTTTTATTATAGTCACAGTCATGATAGAGAAGTTCGATCCTTGTTATAATCCATGTCATTGTAGTACAGTACGGAATATTGTTCTAGAGAACAATTCAGTACAACCACATAGCTCTTTTCTTTGCTCTTGTTTATTTCAAACATTTGCTAACATTGTTATATGGTATCTGTATGCTGGGCTGGACTAGTATGAAAGAGAATAAAATTAAGGAAATGTCAGTGGGGTCAAAAGAGTGTTGAACCAAAAACATCAACTGATATAGACCACTGCATAGATGTTTTGGCCAAGTGGATGGGCTAAGCCCTATTTATGACTTACCATATTTCTGAAACAAAACAAAACATTTAATGTGATCGGACAACTTTTTAGAAAGTAAATATATTGATATAAAACTCAAAAAGGCACACTTTAAGACAAATCAAATCATAGTAACATGGTTTCATTGTATAGATGAATAGTTTATAGAGACATAATTATTAATGAAAAAACAGAAAATTTTAAAATAAAAACTATTACGAAAGTCTTGGATATATAATCACTATAAAGTTGTAGATACCTTGTAACCCAAATTTTATGATGTTATTTAAATATTTAACACATATCCATATCATTTAATTCATATGGTGGGGTAGTACTTTACTAAAAATATTATTACTGAAAAATATTTCAAGATAAATAATGGAACTTGCTTATATACAAGCTAACTCTATACTTGTTGATTCTTAGTTAAGATTTAAAAAACCCACTATAAGTGTCTTTATTTGGTACCATTAGGGTCTTGAGCATGAATCTACACTGTAAAATGTACTGTTTTTAATATACAACAGTAGCATTATCAATATCTACACAAAAAAGGTAAATTCACTACCATAATAAACAGTAGCAGTATCTTTTCATTGATCAGGTAAATGGTATAAAAAATGAGCAATGATATAAATGGCAGGATTAGGCAATCTGGGTACATGTCTATATTCATAATACTGTAAAATGTGTTTTAAACATTTTCCCAATTTTGATAAATCAAGTTGTAGAATCTATTCCATTTTTATTTATTTAAGAATTACCTCTATTTGCTTATGAATTATTTACTCTGAGTATGACACTATGTTGGGCTCTGAGATTACTGAGATTAACAAACCATGGTCATCACATTTATAGGAGTCATTGTCCCATAAAATAAACATATGAGGAAAAATACCTGTGAATACATTGCATTAACTTGATAAATTAAATTCTCAAAAATAATGTCACATCATTTCAGAGGTAATCTTCTTTATGCTCTGGGATTCAGCCTGCATTTTTCTATCACAGATGGAGCATAATATCTCCTATCTGGTCCTGGCTAAGTAAAGATGGTGACAGCTATGGATATTTTTAGGAGTCCTATATGCCACACTGTCATGGCTATTGCAGAATTCAGGAATGATCTTGTCTATTTTACTAGTCCATAGTCGCCTTTGTGGCTTGTGTTTAGATGTTCCCCCAAAGCTTCATGTGGTCATGGGCAGAGATTTTCCAGAGTTGGCTGGTTGGAAAGTGTGTGAAGCTGGCATTGATCCACGGTGCAGTGCTAAGCTCAAGGACACTAGAATTAAGGATGTGAATGTTACCTGCCCCAAGTAGCCTGGATAAAAGGACAAAAAGACATCTTTATTGTGCCTTGCTAGTTTTACTGTTTTCTTTTGTGATACCGCTCTGCCAAGCAGTCCTACCTTGGAGCCTGCCAATTATACACTGAAACCTCCACAAACTGTGAGCTAAGTAAACCTGTTCTGTTTAACTTTAGGAGTCAGCTATTTTGGCTCAGCAATGAGAAAAGTAACTTAGACAAGCCATGTGGTACTTCCTGTGTCACCTGTGTTGTATGAAATATACTATTATTCCAATGAATAGGCAGGAAGGAAGGTACAGAATAATGTTTCTAAGATGTGGTCTTTAGACTAAGGTCATCAATATCAGGGAACTTGCAAATTCTTGGGGTCTAACACAAGCCTACTGCATCAGAAAATCTAGGTTTGAGGTTTAGCAATCTGTTTTAGTAAGCTTTCTAAATGATTCTTATTTATCCCAAAGTTTGTAAGCCATTAACATAAGAACTCTTATTTTATTCCACCACCTCTACCAGAATGGTTACATTCTCAATCTGCTTCTTTCTCACTGAAAATGCTCAGATATACTTGTGTGTGTGTGTGTGTGTGTGTGTGTGTGTGTGTGTGTGTGTGTGATCCTGGGATTGAACCCAGGATCTTATCACTAATCTACATGTCTAGCCTTTTTAAAATTTTTATTTAGTGACAAGGTCTAAGTTGTCCAGGCTTTGCTTGAACGTGTGATCATCTTACTTTGATCTCCCCTAGTGGTGGGTTGATAGGGTTGCACCACCATATCCTGCCCCTCTTCCGTTTTTGGACAGAATGTCATTGCATAGTTCAGGCTGGTCTAGAATTTGCTAAATTACCTAGGCTGGGCTTGAACTCATTATCTATCTGCTTTAATCTCTTGGGTACTGGAATTATATTCAGGTAATACCACATCCAGCACTCTTAAATTGCTTCTAAAATGTTAAACTGCTAAAAGATAGAACAGGTACAACTCTTGAAGACACAGGAACATAACAACTTTCTGAACAGAACCCTAATAGCACAAGAGATGATATCAAGAATCAAATAGGGTTACTTCAAATTAAAAAATTTTCTGAGTAACAAAGGAAACAACCAACAGTGAAAAAATGGGGGAAAATGTTGCTGGCTCCATGTCAGACTGAGGACTAATATCTAGAATATATAAAGAACTTAAGAGAATTAGATCTCTTCAGAATAAAAGATCCAATAAAGAATGGATAAGGAAATGAACAGACACTTCTTACAAGGAGAAGAAAAAATGTGTGGGGATGCTGGCTATAAACATGAATATTCATGTTTCACTGTAATATGATATCTTTAATCCTTTGGAAAAATACCTAGAAGAGAAATAGCCAGGTGAAAAAACTGAAAATTCCATGCATTCTGGTAACAAAGATATATAAATGCATAAAAAAAAAATTCCAAGTTTGGCTTATAATGATCAGCCACAGAGCTGGCTGAGGAAGCATGGGGAGGGTGTCTACACACCGGAGATGGAAGAATTTAGCCTAAGGTCTGGAGCTCACTGCAGTGTCTGTGTAAGTCTGTCTCGGGTTTGTAGGTCTATGACAGAATGCTGAAGAACCTACAATGAAGGCTGAAGAGTGCTAGGTGGAAGCCGAGCAGTCTGCACCAGCAGCCAGGAGATGACCAAGCTGAAGGTGAAGACTTGAGCCCCTCTGAAGAACTAGTAGTCAGTCCTTTTTAAATTTTTTTTTATTGTATTCAGCCTACCCCCCTGGGAGGTTGGTCCTGTATACGCACCCCATCTCTGTGGCTTTCTCTTGCACAGGTTTAGGATGAATACAAAGTAAGGACCTTGGATCCCCCGCTGAGTCACATAGTTAACCTTTCAAACTTCTCAAATTGACACAATGAACAACATCCTAGAGCAGGAAGGGCACATCCTTTTTACCCCAGGATAGAGAACTGCTGAGTCACTTCATTAAGCTTCAAAACTCCTCAAACTGCCACAATGTATGAACCATAACAATCCACCCCTTGTTAAACTGGAGACCAGAGACATTTTGTAAAACCAGTTTTCAGATATAAAGACATACTTATAATTACACCTAACATGTTATAACTATACTGCACATAAACATAAATGCACTAATTTTGTCATCATAATAAAAGGTAAGTTTTCTTGGGTGATGCTTATTTTTATCATTTTACAACTTAAACATTATAACACAATTTAACAATCCTTAAGTACCAGTATTAAGTCTATAAACATATTATATTAGAACCACATTAGGGGAGAGATAGTATAATTATAACCTTTTTTGTAGCTCATTACAGGGTTGTGGCTGGTATTTAGAACTACCTTTCTTTACTACCCAGAGAGCGTGTCTGCATGATAGAGATTAAAGAGTTTAGTCTAAGATCTGAGCTCACTGAAGTGTCCCTATAAGTCTATATTAAGAGGCTGATGGGTCTACGACAAAGGAATCTACAGGTTATAAAACTGCTGAGTCACTTAGTTAAGCTTTTAGACTCTTCAAACTGATGCAATATATCAACCATAACAGCCACTTTGGGTCTGCCCCATGGTCCCTTCCATCAGACCTCCCACTCCTAAGGCCCAGCCCTTGTCTCTGGATTGCTCTTTCTCATCCTTGGGACTTCTACTTTCCAGCATATCTCCTCTAACCAGACTTCTTTAGGTAACCAAGAAAACATCATTTTTACAATAGGATCAGGACAGAGGGAGAGTATTCAAAATTGGCTGTAGATTGCAACTTTGAGCCTGTGTTCTTTGGTCAGAAACTTGAGTGATGTTGACCCCATTTCCCATTTCCTTCTCACTGGCAGTTTCTCCTGGTGGCTTCTGTTCCTGGTTTCCATTTTTAGGCAGTAGCTTTTGTTTGGTAAATGGATATATCTGACTAATCACACACCTGGGCAGTTTTCACTGCAAAGTCTGTCATTCTTTCACTTACTCTTGTTGTTCTCTTAACCAAAGAATTTTTATTCCAAACCTCCTCTTGCTTTTCTCCTCTCCTCTAAGCTGTGGTACAGCAAATACGTTCATCTCTGCCAGCAGGAAGGCACACTATCAAACACAAACACTTGTATTTTGTTTCCTCTCTGCTCTGCCTACAATTCTTCATCCACTGAGTCTCTTCTTTCTACTGGAGAAATTATGTCTTCTTTTCCGGTGAATTCCTACCTTTAGTTTTTTAGTCCTTTGCCTGCCTACTTTTATACTTAAGTTAAGAAATTGTTTTCTTTATTCATATAAGATCACGATGATTTTTCTCCCTTCAGTGATATACCGTATCAAATTCACTTCCATATAACTTGAGATACAAACTGTACTTTAGTGTCTGTTACTAGCAATAATTTGAATAATCTGAATGTATCCATCTATGGAATTTTACATTAAATATAGTCTTAAAAATATTTCAATTTAAGTCACGCTCGTTTAAACTTTCTTCCGTATGTTACTTGGCAAATGTCCAAACCTTGGCAATATTAACATGCATAAAAGAGCAGTTGAAAAGAATTGTTTAAACATGCATAATTTTATTAGTCAAATTTTGAACAAAGATAAACTAAATCTTAGAAGAACAACAAATAGCACAACCACAGTCTCACATTTCAAAGCGAAGCCCTGAAACCAAGGAGGGGGAAAATATTGTTCAATCTGGCACTGGAAAATTCAGTCCTCTATTTTTAAAACAAATAAGAATACTGTTAAAGAAAGTCAAATTCAACATTTTCAAAAGTCAGGAAATTAACCTAAAATTTATAGTAATTGAGGAGAATTTATTCAAGAAAAATGACTCGATCCCTATTTTTAAAAAGCAAGCTTTGAGGCATCAAACATACTACATTTCCATTTCCCAATTCCTAGCACTGTGGTAGCCTTGAAAATTAGCAGCATGGTAGCTGTGAAAGCCAGCAGTCTAGCAGCGACGGGGACCATAAAATAGATTTGAAGCCCCCCCCACAAGCTCTTCACATAACTGTCCTGATTTGCTTTGTTCTGCAACTCCAACAAAGTCCCCATTTCCAAAACTTATTATTCGCCCTAACTCAGAGCTTACTCAGATATAAATGGTGTATCTTCAGTGGTTTTGTGGAAAGTAATTAAGGTCTATTTTTTCATATTACAGCTGCCTGAGGTAGTAATCCTACTACAGGGAAATAAGTTCACTAGAATTCTAAAAGAAAATTTGTAAAAATTTTGAAATTTTTCTACAGATTTCGAAGAAACCAAGCAGGTACAGGGCTGTGAGTGTGCACAGCAAAGACCTGCACAGGCTTGAGTCTTCCAGGGCCGCCTCACACTGGATCTCTGCACAAGCAGAAAAGGAAAATTAAGGCCAAGTAGCACATGCTTGGAAAACTTCTGTTTCCCAAGCATAGGCAGCCATGAAAATCCATAATAAAAATTAGGAAACTCACTGGTTCAAGGCATTTTGAGCACATCTCTTATTACTGACTGACTTCTAAATTAAATAAAGTGGTCTCATGCTACAAAGAACAAAGATGTATACAGTTTTGGAGGGAAATTGTTTTGGAAGTCACCACACAAAAAGAAACAACAACAAATAATAATAACAATGAATCCCACAGAAGAAAAGATATCTGACTTTCAGAGTTCCTATACTACACTCTTTCAAATATGCATAGAAATAATTTATAAGGAAGCCAAAATGTGCAATTTTCTAGGCAAAGCTTTTAAATCAGCAAATATAAATACGTTTAAAGAGCTGAAAACAAACACATAAGCAAAATAACCCCTGCTATTTCAAGAAGTAATGGAACATGTAAAAAAAATGGCTTTTCAAGTGAAGAGTAATGGGAAATAGATAAAAATTATAGAAAACACCAAATATTAACACTGTAGTTTAAAAGTACAATAGCTGAAGTAAAAAATAATCACTAGAAGTCCTCAATATAAGACTAGAATTGACAGAAGAATCAGTAAATTTAATAATTAAGTATTACCCACCCTGAGGAAAGAAGAAAATGCAGAAAGATGAACACTGCGTCTGAGATCAGTTGTAAATAATAAGAAGACCAATGTTGCTCAGTAAGAGTTACAGAAGAGGAGAAGGAGAGAAATGAAAAGATATTTGACAAAATAATAACTGGAAACACTCAAACTTTAATTAAAACCCTTAATCTAAGAAACCAAAAAGAACATCAAACTCCAAATGGGATAGATTCAGAGGGATCTCATGTACGTTCCATTTAGCCAAATTACTGAAAACCAAAGGCAAAAGGGAATTGTAGAAGACAAAACAAAACAGAACCAACTCACCAACTGAAGAGCAACCACGCACAATAAGATTGTGGGCATTGTACCCCAAACCGTGGAGGCGTAGACTGCAGTGTGATAACGTACAGAAAGATCTATTTTCAGAAGAAAACATTCTTCAGAAACCAGAGAGGAATTAAGATAATGCTACATAAATAAATATTCAGAGTATTCATTGGTAGCAGACGTGCCTACTAAGAAACACTAAAGGCAGTTATCAGATTGAAAGGAGAAGATACCTGCAAATAATTTAAGGCTGGATGAAGAAATAAAGAACACCAGTCAAATGAGAACACTAGGACAAGATAGGTTGAAATAATGGGAGATTTATTACACAGATTTTTCAACAATGTGACTACATTTTAATAAATACTCATCAAGGAAAAATGGCCAACAGCACATGCTTTTTGTATGTATCCTAATTAACATGAAAAATCTTGTCATTTGATTTTGTTGATTGCAATTATCTATAGACAAGGAACTTTAATATTTCAGAAATATTTATTACTGTATCACAGTTTGTCATGACTAACATTACTTACAGAAATAACTATTTTTGTTTTGTTTTATAATTTTGTTCTTTGAAATAGGATCTCACTGTGTAGTTCAGGTTGGATAACCTTACAAGATAGCCCAGGTTGGCCTTGAATATGTGGTAATCCTCCTGCCTCAGCCTCCCAAGTGCTGCGATTGCAGGCATGCTCCACAACCCCTGGCTAGAAATAATATTTTCTAACAAGAAGAAAGCTTCTAAAATTACAAATAAAGAATATTCTCTTTCTAATAAACAATCTAATAACAGATAAATGACCTTTTCTTTGCAGTGTGTTATCACACCCCTTTCCCTTTTGGATAAAGCATTTAAATATTCAGCTGAAGAATGTGTGCTTCACATAAGCATAAACCTTCCACAAGGTGATAAGTCTGCATTTTCTACTTAGAAATAACTCCAAATATAAAATCTTGACTTATATTGCAATGCTAATAGACAAATAAGTTAAGACAATTTTATAGAAAATTATTCTTGTTGGTATCATTCTTTCAATATATAATAGTTTATTAGAAGTAGAAAAAATCAAAAAATTATTCTTACATTGAGTTGTGCTTATTATCTAAGGCATATCTGTCATATTTTTAATAATTTGAATTAGGTGTCAAGTGCTAAATATACCTTTCACTTTTTAATAGAATGAATTACATAATTTGACAACATAAGTAGAGACTTCATACAATAAAGCATTTTGAATGGTTATTCAATTACAACTGCATTTATTCATTTGGAAGAATGGAAAATATTCATATTATAATTTTAGCTTTGTGATCTGGGTGTGAAATTCCTCGTAGATGATTATAAGTGTTATCTTATTAAATTAACTCAATCTAATGAAGAAATTTGGAAGAACATAAATGAACTTGTTCTGGGTATGCTTTCGGAGAAATCTGAATCATTAATACAGAAGAAAGATGGACGTCCAGTTTGTATTAAAACCATGCTCATACATGATTCATATTCAATACAATTATATCCATCGGGTCTATTTTCCAAATCAACAAATCAGGCAGCAGCGACTTTGAAGATAGAGCGCATATGTAGCCTAAGGAAGTACTTGAGGATAATTGTTGCATCTAAAAATGATACTATTCAAGAATGTTTTTACTACTTATTTAAATTGTGTTTCATTTATTAAAAAATATAAATGAGTGTGATGAAACTATTAGAATACATAGGAAAAGAGCAGCTTCAGCAACAGCAAGTTTACTTTATGGAGAAATACCACAACGGAGAAAAAGAGTGTTCTTAAAAACCAGGATTTCAGGATTTCATATTTAAGAGTAATACTGACCCAAAAAGTAGAAAATAAGAATCCTTCATACTTTAGATGGAGCATGGAGGCACTGACCATACAAACCAGAAGTCAGTTATGAACCTCTTCTTTAGTGTACGAAAAAACAAGCCCAGAGACTGTAAATGAATTGTACGCACAAGAAGTTTAAAGACTGCCCAGCTCCCACTAGAAGCTGGATTACTTTGATTCTTAGTTCAGAGTCCAGAGCTTGTCATTGTAAATTGTAGTTTCTCTTCAAGTCCATTTTGAATATTTATTGATATTTTTCTGATCCTCCTGTGATATTCTTCACATCAATGCCATAGGTTAGAGAGTGTGACTAGTGTACATAGTACATTCTAGTATGAAATGATCTTGCAGCTTTAGCAGAATGAAGTAAGGAATCTTTAGGACAAACAAGTCTCAAAAGTACTCATTTCAATCAATTTCCCCAACATTCTTTTCATTAATTCAAATATGATCTATATGCTCTGCAAAGTAAAACTTTTGTTGAGTTCCAATTAGATTATTATAGTCAACTGCAGAGGTAGACCAATCCCCACTGGAAATTTGGTTTAGATCTTAACATATAGACATCAAGAGAATGTGGAATGGTTTATTACTTAACAACTTTCATTCTCTGGGAAGAACAAGTCAGGTCTCTCAAACCTTGAGGAATGGCTTGAGAGAACAAGGTAAGAGCTGGCCTGAGTTTTTGCTGTGACTTGCGGTTGGTTCTGGTAAAAGTTCCTGTTGGCAACAGAAGTTACTGTAAGGAGATTCTCCTGCCTGTTCCATAACAGCTTGTCCAGGCTGGGGCACGTTCGTGTGTATGTTAAGATTAAAAGTGTGATGGCCACCAAACATGGAGTTAGGCTCCTCTTCACAGCGACGCACCAGCTAATCCCTGTGCAAGCGCCTTGTGCAGCATTTCGTTCCTCAGACATCCCTCTATGCTTCTTCCCTCAACTCTCCCCCTCCATAGCCCTACTGTTCCTATTTCTATCACGAAGGATTAACTTCATGTCTTCAAGAATTTTATATAAGCAGCATAAAAAAATGCCAGCATCACATAACCAGTGTTGCTATTGTATGCAGGCTGCACTTAGGAAATGGGGGTGATGTCTGACCCCTTGGAGAGCACAAGTGTCTAGATGTACGAGGGTCCAGCCCCAGAAGCTCTGGGAAGGGGCTTGGGAACTGGAGAAATCGCCTGCTCATTAAGAACTACGTGGAAGCAACCCTGCCCTCTGGACCTAGCGTGGAAGTAGTGACAGCCCCTGGGACAATTGCCCTTGTGTTCTTTTGTGATTCCGTTGTTTGTTTGATTGATTGATGATTGACTTAGTGGAAGAATGGATATTTTCAACTGAATTAGCTGTGTGGACCCATCTTATGGAAGAAAGAGTCCCGCAGCATGCCTTTACTTTTATTGCATCCACTTTCTGTGTCACTCAGTCAGCCCTCGCCCTACTGAGAAGTCTACCTTGATTTCCAGCTGCTGCTAAAGTGCTTGAGTCCAGGAGTCTGACCTATAACTTCCTTGTCTTGTGGTTGGACAGCAGCACCCTCAGCGCCCCCTTCAGAGGGAGCTTTCACATACTTTGTACTGTGGATTGGCTGAGAATTTTCCACCCCTCCAAGTTCTAATTCCTTTTTGATCAAGAATTCCTTTTTAAACTCACCTACTCTCACTTCCTTTTTACTATAAGCAGGAAGGAGGAGTCGAGCCAAACTCTCCATGTTCTTCTTTAGAAATCTCCTCCTCTCAATATCCAATACGTTACTCACAAATGCTGCCATCTATAAAACACTCAACTACAACTTAGCTGAATATATTTTTTACTATTTTATAATAAGAATCACTTTTCCTCCGGGTTCAATAAACTCTCATGTCCAGCTGAGACCTCACTGGGATAGCTTTTACTGTCTAAACTGCTACTAACACTCTGCTCATGACTGAATATTTTTAAAAGATGGAATCGTTATCCCTCTCCCTTTCTCTCAGCCCTCATCAAATCACCATTAATTTCTGTGTGGCTGCCATGCACACCAAGCGTTCTCTTATTTCTGCTCATTATGTAGTTCCAAATCTGCCTTTATATTTTTAGTTACATATTTCAGTAGCATCCTACATTTCACTACCAGATTCTTTCCTGCTTGCTCCAGGTGCCAGAACAAAATACTGCAAAAAGAAATTTATTTCCTACAGTGCTGGTGGCTGGGAAGTCTAAGTCTAAGTCTAGGTCAAATGCCTCCTAATTTAGTTCCTGCAGAGGGCCAGTTCGGTTCTTGACTGGAAGACAACTGCCTTTTGTTCTTCATATTACTGTGAGTTTCCTCAGTTGTATGAATAGAGTGAGACAGGTATGTCTTTACTTTTCTTTCTCTTCTAATGACCCCACTAATCTTGGTGGTTTAGGAGCCTGCATTTTTAACTGCATTAGATTTAACTGCATCCTAAGATACCTGTCTTTAAATTCAGTCATATCTGGTGGTAAGGGTTCAAGATATAAATTTTGGTGAACACTATTTAGTCCATAGTGCTAACGCTCTGCTTTTATATTAATTCAGGTTGTTGTTTATTTCTAGTGGTTTCTATAAGCAGTTAATGTTCCATGCCATGAAATTTGCTTAGCTTTTTCTAACAATTTTGGTATAAATATTTCTGTAAAGCTCTTCATGGGTACTTGTTGTTATAGTTCATGGGTCATTTTGGAGGTGAAACCTACTTCAGGAGGTGTCTGGTTAACTTTGGAAGATTCTGCCCTAGTTTTCCAACGTAGTTATAGCAACAGTGTGGTACACTTCTGATTGCTCCACATTGTTACCAGCATTTGATATTTTCAATATTTTTAATGTTAAGTATTCTGATTATTGAATAATGCTACCCAATTATGATTTTAATTTGTGTTGTCTGAGTGGCTACTGAGTCGCTTATTGATCATTTGAACATCTCCTCCTGTCTGTCACCTACAAAACTTTTTGGCTACTTTTGGTTGAGATAACGTCTATCATTTGTACTTTTTTTGGTTTAAAGACAGTGCAAACGTGAGCTTTGATTTCTTGAATATTTGCATTTCACACCGTTGCACATGGTAAATGCTCCTTATCTCTTTGTTATCATGCATCAATTATAATTTTTAAATTTTTAGTTTTTTCCTCTCTAAAGATAAAACTGAAAACATCAGAAAACTCAACCCTAGTACCAGGCAGATCTTAAATAACTGGTTAAAACTAAGTATGGATATGTTTTTACGACATCAACTATTTTCTAGTTTCTACTCTAAGATGTTCCAGAAGATGACTACTTTGATACAGTCATTTTTTTCCTTTCTTCTCTATTATTGATTAATATACTTAATCTTTATAACTTTTGTATTTCTTCTCTGTTAAAAGAACTGAATTAAATCTATTACAGAGAGGATTAGGAGAATCAAATTAGAATATTGGTAAAATATGCATCATTTTGTATGATTCATGCTAAAAGTGTTTATCACATATCCTTCCCTCTAATAGACATTTAATCTACTTTTGAGGTCTAATCATGTCGCCCTATTGTTCATTACTTTGTGTCAGATTTCACTACTTAGAAACAAAAAAGGCTTCTTCCACTTCCAGCCTTGATTTCTTTCCTGTCTTTCTGGTGCCTACCTTAATTCAGAGATCTTACCACTTGCTTTGGTAGATGCTTCCTGATTCTTCTTGTGCTGTAGGAGCAGTTTATAAACATCGCTATTAACACAATTATTTTATTAGTATTAATTATGTTCTTTGTTTTATACCATAGAGTATTGTGTTCCAGCGGCTGCAAAATGTTCCACAGTGAGAGAAAGCGTGCTACAGAGGTCAGTTTATTTGTATTTCTTCAGTATGAGATTATAAGTGGGTCTGGAAAATCCAACTACTCAGAACTTTCCAGTGAAGATTGGAAATAAATTATATGACCGAAGAATGGAACATCTAATTTGTCTCTTTTCATCCCTGCGCTGAGCTTAGGATTTCACAATATGTTTGCAAAATTGTCCATAATTTGAACTGAGCTAAATCCTGGAAAATCTCAACCTTTTCTTTAAATCTCAGATTGAGATAAATTCATTTCCATACTGAAGTATCTTGTATTTCGGGCACAAGTGAATTCCAGCAGGTAGAGTTGCCAGTGTCTGTTGACTGATGAGCCGGTGTTGACACCGCTGGGAGGCACCTGAGGATGCGGCGGCGGATTCTGCGGCTCAGTGAGCTCTGCCTCGTTCTTTTCTGAACAACCTCCTTGTTCCTGTGCGTTCCTGATCCTTTGAAGAAAGTCCGGTGTACAGAATGGAATTCCATTTTCACTATGCTAGCCCGCTAAGAATTTTTTGAACTGTGGATTTTGAGATGTCCCGAGGAAACATGAAGTGTGTGCTTCTGCACACCATGGAGAAAAAAGATCTAAAAATCCCTCATTAAACAGGCAGTAAAGAGGTTACAGTTGTAACATCTCTGCAGGTTGTGTATTAGAGCTCTGTGGCTGATTCAGTGTGGAACTAGTATGGGTTGGGCCCACGCATCAGGGCAGATCTTGTTAAGAGTTCCTGGGTTTGTGACACCACAGCTTGTCCTGCCCAGGATGCACACAGCATTTGGAACGAGGGAACATTTCAGAAGTAGATGGAAATTGAACAATGCTCCTACAATCCCAGCCTGTGGGCCCTTTGCACTGCAGGTCCTCTCTGAAGTACCAACAGCAGTTTTATTGCAGGTAGGGCATTTGGAAGGAACATTTACTTAGTGCCCTGCCCCAAGCTTATAGACTTTTTCCAAAGCAAAGCCAGTTATCATTGCATTTTTTTTTTTTGTGCTGCTGGTACCAGAGGGACTCCCAACATAAGGTCAGGAGCCCCCATAACTAGGAGGGTGGGGGTCTTTGGGTTTCTGAGGGGGAAAGGGCCCGGCTGTCACCACCACCTCCATCTCCACCCCACACTGCATTTTTCAACGAAAAAAAGGAAATAGGGAATGAATGAAGCCACAGGAGAGTAACATGGTAAATCGATACCCGTCCAATAATTTCTTTCAGGTTTTGTAACAATCTTTATCCAAATATTAGATCAAAAATAATTGTGAAATTCCCGTAAGGGGAGAGGTATTTCTTCCAAAAGTACCCATATTTTGATTTATTCTTTTTCTAAGAGCTTGTTTTTTATAATAATGGAAAGTTTTCTCAAATACTTGTGCAGTTTGAATGTTGTTTATGGCAAATTCTTCCATGAGTAATCCCTAATAATATATGGGAGAGAAAACCCGCAAGGGATTCTGAGATGTGATATACCAGACCTATAAGGATAATCTTTAAGTCCTTTTTAAAAATCTGTTTTTATAAATACACATTTGCAGGACATGGTGATTACATTTGTCTTGGGACGTGGAGCATCCGCACAACACATTTTAATTCTTTTGACTTCCACTTCTCTGCCTCCCTCCGTCTTTAATTCTTTAAATGTGGAAATATAGACAATTATATGAAACCACACGTATTCCTTTTACACCATCTTGAATTTGGATCCTTCACCAATATAGTAAAGAAGTCACACTGGTTTCTTTCTTCATGTTATAATTTAAAAGAAGGTATATAAGAGGTGGCCAAACGGAGATATCACAGTCATAGGATTCAAGATTGCCTAGGGATTATGCAGGTCATTAAACTTCATAAAATACAAAGAAACGAATATCAGTGAGAAATCCCTTTAATCTGTTACACTTCTAGGACTAAATTGAAAACCGTGAGCACAGTACTTGACATCTCTTAGTACGGAGGAGAAATGTTCATCTCCCCACCCCTTGAGTTTGGGCCACACTTGTGACCCAATTTGAAATAAATGATGTAATACTTACAGTTTGTAGCCTTTTGTGGGTTTACATTAAAATGTCCCCTAAATCTCATGTGTGCAGAGGTGGGGCTTTGGAAAGGTGACTGGATTACAGGGACATGTACCTTAGCAGTAGATTAGCCCCTGAAGAGTTCATAGCTGAATGTGCTGGTAGGACACGGGGCCTCATTGAAGAGGCGGACCTAGAAGAGTGTATCCTCTGTCACTCTCTCTCTCGCCCTCCATCTCCCTTCTTGCTGCTGTGAACTGAGCATCTTTCTTCTACCATGACCTTCCACCATGGTATTTCTGCATTGGAACCAGCTGACCATGCATAGCCTGAATCCTCTGAAACTATGAACCAAAGTAAAGCTCCCCTCTTTAAGCTGTGAGTGTTGGGTGTTTTGTCCTAGCCATGGGAAAGTGATTTCAGGTGTCCTTAACAGGCCCATATGTTAAATGTTTGGCTCCAGTTTAGCACTGCAGCATTGGGAGGTGGTACAAACTTAGCAGTGGGGCTTAGCCGTTTGAGTGTGCCCTTTCAGTCACTTGAGCCTGCATTCAAAGAAAGTTGTGGGAACTTCTTCTCTTGTTCCCTTTTTTCTTTCACTTTTAAGTCATGCTATGAGCAGTTTTGTTCCAGCATCCACCCCCACCATGATATGCTGCCTAACCATAAGCACAAAAGCAGTAGGGCCATTCAGCCATGGACTGGAACCTCCAGGGCTGTGAGCGAACATAACCCTTTTCACTGGATAGGCAGATTGTCTCGGATACCTGTTATAGAGACAGAAAGCTGATGAATAGGCAACCAAGATGTAGTTTCTACTTTGACCACTTTGCAGTTTCTACTTCTGACCTCTTGAAGTCCCAGTGTTAGAAAGAAAGTCAAGAATAAAAAGCCAAACCAGAAAAGAAGTGCAGGCATTTTAGCTGTACTGGGCTAATTCCACCCTTAAGCTAACCCTTGTTCCAGTTGAACTCAACACATAAGCACAGACAACTGAATTTAAGAACCACCTGGTCAACCCCCAGCATTGTGGGTTACTATAAAATATTGTCCTACTTGATTTTGGGTTATAATACTGCACAGCTATGGACAAGTGAAGTACATATGGACACCTATGAGTGGAAAATATAGATAATGATAACTCTGGTGGGTCTGTCTTTTAAATAGTCACACAACTGGAAAAAGTATATCAAAAATCACCACTGTCAAGGAATGTAGAGACCTAACATGTCTCAAAACTTATGAAAGTACTTTCTTATGCTCTTTTTTACTACTGTTGCCTTTTGAACAGTAATCTGTAAGACCATTCTTTTTATTTCATAAGATTTGGAAGGTTTTTCCTAGCTTTCTTGTTAAAAGATCCGTTGTAAGGTTTCCTGTGTGTTCTCTGCCCAGTTATCACACCTGACACATTGCCTTCTGATGTCTTCTGTGATTTCCTAGAAGCAAGGATGGTCTCTGATGTGTGTTAGTACTCAATATTCTCTCTACCCATCACTGGCTTAATGTTTAAAAGCAAATGAGTCAAAAGATACTAGTCCTTGTTCTTACTGTTTGCCCTGAGGCTCATTAGCTTGTATTTCTTTGCACTGAATCTAGTCAATGCATCCATCACTGAGTGATTGTAAAGATTTTTGCAATTTTTTCCCTTTTCTTATGCTCACCATTCTAACTTCACTTTCACTGACCCTCTGCTTCCGTCTCATTTCCAAACATAATTATTTTCCTGCCTTTGACACCTAAGTAGACAAAATCCCTGGGTCTAAAATCAGAGCCAGTCTGTACTCCTTGCTGGCAATGTAATCTTGGTTAAATAGCTAATTAGCTCATTTGTTGATACTGATAATAGTAGCCAAAAGTAATGTTTATTAAGCACTTATTATATGTTTGACATTTCTTTCCATATATTCACCCAGTGTTTCTATAACCTTATGAAAAGTCACTACTAGCATTCCTGATTTACAGACGTAGAAACTCAGGATAAGAGATGTAGCCTTCCTTATATTTGCATTGTTGGAAGTAATATGAAAACTAATCTGCAGGGTCTCACGCAGCACAAGGAGAAGTAAATTATATTCTGTGAAATCACTCAAATGTAATTATAGTAAACTTTGAAATAAAAGAGCATATCAAATGGCTAGACCACAAGGCCTTGCTGTACAGGAATAACTAGAATAATGGAGTATCTAGAGCAGACATCTCCCCACAAATACCCAAGCATCTCCTCTCATGTCCTTTGGGAGCTGCGTTGCATTTGGAGGAATGGTATACAGCTGTCTTTACCGTAGGAATCTAATGGCTTTGGAGAACAAATGGTAGCAAGAGACCTTAGACACACAACTCACCCTTTCCTACTTCAGACAGGTATTTGTTAAGCTTTGTCTCTGCTGGTTATGATTTCTAAGAAATCATAGTTGGGAGTCAAAGACCTTGCATGACAAGGCTGTCAAAGAGACATTAGGAGTCCTGAATACATACATGCTGATTTAAAGAAAAAAATGAACTCCAGCACATTAGCCAGGCAACTTGGATTTCCGTCTCAGTTTACTTGTCCACATCAAGATGTAATTTATTGTAGGTCAGTGTGAGGACCTGGGCTTGATCCCTAGCCCTACAGAGTGGGAAAAAAGGAGTAACTTATTAAACATTCTTGGATCTGCTTCAAAGAAGTGGGAAGAAGCCAGGTATTGTGGCGCACGCCTCTAATCTCAGCCCTCAGGAGGCTGAGACAGCAAGATTGCCACAAGTTTCAGCTCAGTACAGTAACATAGTGCGTTCAAGGCTAGCCTTTACTACATAGCAAGAAACTGTCTCAATAAAGAGGGAAGACTATTCCTACTAATCTCAATGATAGGCTTAGCATAAGAATTGAATGTGATAATGGATATGAACATGTGTGTAAAATTTTACAATTTCTATTTTTCATCGAAGGGAATTTTAATCTATACTTAATTTTCTCCTTGACAAAACATTCTCAGGCTATAATCTTGATCCTCTATGACAGCTAAATATTTTCCCAAAGAACAGTACATGTCTTTCATAGAACAGCCTTGCAGGTAAAGAATCTGTAATAAGTCTGGCTGTGAACGGCGGGAGTATGGAGGACTGAAAAGATCCTAGTCAAAGGGCACAAAACATCAGGAAGAGTAAATGTGATTTTTTTCAGTTTAGTGCACACTGTGGTGAACACACCTAATAACTGACTACAGTTCATTTGAATGAGTAAAAGGATAAATTGGACACATACTTTCTACAAAAGTTGCTGCACATTTGGTTATGTCCGTTAGCTTGATTTAATCATTTCACATTTTATCCAAAACTCATAAAATTACTTTGCACCTCAGAAATATATACAAGTATAATTCAATAATAGATAATAAATATTTTAAAAATTAATTAATAAAGTACTCTTGATCTCTAATTAGATTTTAAACATCATTAACACAGCTGAAATTAAGATAGAGTGAGGGCCAGAGGCACATAGTGGTAGAGCAAGGGTTAGTGGTGTTTGCTAATACTATGAATAATTCAATTCCCTTCACCACTCATAGTTACCCACAGGTTCTTCTAATACCTGAGGATTTATATCTCGTAGCTCCTTTGAATCTAGCTTTTGCTTCTGTGCTTTTCTCTTATTACTCGTTTTGGCTTTGGCTTTTCCAGCATATGCCAAGCACAAGAATAACACCTCTTTGAACTGTTCAAACTAATTTTCTCACACAGGACGATTACTTGGACATTTAGAGCATAATTTCAACTTTGAAGGGGAAGAAGGATCCATTTAACAAAGAACTGAAAAATCCCTTCCTAGGCAGTTCTGAGAGTGCCCTTGCTTTCCTTTCCTTTTCCTGATTAATTCCTCTTTTCCCAGTAATAAATACACCCACGCACTGGAATCTTACACATAGCTTCTAACATGCAGAACAGCCTTACCGCGTTAAGCATCTTGTGTCAGCCAAGCCCTCTATGTTGGGCTGGGGATCAGAAGGTCCTAAATCTCACATCGTGCACAAAACTTCACTCTTGTGGCCAGAGATGAGCTTCCTCTCTGGGGGATACTCTTGTGGATAAGGCATTCTCCAGCTCTGTACTGGTACAGTTCACTTTGAGCTCATTGAGCTGTCTCCTTTCTCCCTCAAAGCCCAAAGAATATATTACACATCAAGGGTCACCAATAAGGAAACGCTACTTATTATGATGTGAAGGATTTCTTGGCAGTCATTATTTGCCAAGCATCATTATAAGGGCTTTATGTTAAATTACTCATTCAGCATTTTTAGTAACCTAGAAGTGTAGGTAGAATTATTTTTACACTTAAAGATGAAGAAACTGAGGCACACAAGGGTTAAGTCGATGGCAGACAGTGACAGATTTTGTACATGGCAGAGCCATTGTTAAGAGCCAGACTGCCTGGCTCCAGAGTCCTTGTTCATAATGACTGTGCCACGTGGCCTCTTGTTGGCTACCATGATATACTGCTGTCCCTTTCAGTGTGGTAACATTTCTTCCATCAATCCATGGTGGCCAGACCACCAGAATTATGATGTACTGCTTTAAATAGTCACAATTTTATCAGCAGTTCTTCAGAAATAATGGGGTCTTAGCTAATATACCGTTGAGTCCCATTAAGATCTTTATTGATCTCTTCAGATACTTGGAATTTGAGGGTAAATCTCATTGCTCCTTGGGCAAATGTATCCCAAGAAACAGAATGATATACTACTGAATAAAATCTTGCAACATTGCTGTGAAACCATATATTAGGAAGTCTGTTACTCAACAGGAGCATAAAGGTTTCTTGATTTGTTTACTAATTTATTTGGACAATAATAATAATATAGATTATAAAATAGATTTCAGTTTCAGGTACACAAAGAGTTAAGATTTCACTTCTCTATTTACATTGGAACTCTGCAAATCTCAGATCCTCAAATGGAAGATGGGGAAACATAATTATTACTTCAGAGGGGTTATTGAGTGTAGAACAGGACAGTAGCTGTGCAGTAATTAACATAGTGGCTGGCACCCAACAGACGTGATTTATGGTGTCTGCACTACGTGACAGCCACTAAGCTCAGCATTTCTCAGACACTATCACACTGTGTCCTGTACCTCATAACTCTCATTATTTTGAAGTTCATACTATTATTGATGTGATTTTTTAATGGCTGGATATTTTAGCTTTGGCCTTTTTTCTTACTCAAGAGACTCTGAAGTTCCACGCACAGCAAATCTGGCTGTAAGTAATGAATGAGAGCTGTGCAATTTAGAATAAGATTTTTATGCAAGGCGTTGATCTCTTGCAGTGCATCCTAAAAGGTGAGTGTGGAGACACATGATAGGGTGATGATCGCAGAGAACACCAGGCTTGAGAACAGAGGGGCAGAGTGTCACCATGCACCTCCCACCCCTGACAGCTCTTGCATCTGGACCACCCCATTTATCATCTTCCTGATAGTCTGTGCTGGAGGTAGAGACACAGCCTTCCTCTCCTCTGCCTTTATTTGAGTAGATTTCCAGCACCTCTTAGAAAACAAGAGATGGGGAGGAAATAGCAAGGGACGTTTCCCACTAGGTGGCAAAAAGGCACCGCATGGATTTGCAACTTCTTTCTGTGCAGCTTAAAAATAGGAGGGAAAAATCCTGTCAGCAACAGGCCACCTTGGAATGAATATATGTAAATGTCTATGATGTATATGTATGCATATTTCTTCAGATTTTTGCCTTTGGGAAAGAAACTGACTTATAGTGATTACAAATCAGAAAGCATGAGCAGGATAGAATTATTGAACTAAGTCAGATTAAGGGATTTCGAAACATGTAAATGTTTAAACTATCCTCAGGGGAGCCAGACTAGGAAATTCCAATTTGCTACTTTTAGTGAAGTTTTGTCTGCATGTAGCTTGCAGAATGTCTCCCCTGTTATCATTTAATTCAGTGGATGAACAGAATTCTGAAAGCAAGAAGACACAGCGGTTCCTTCAGATCCCTGAACTCCATTTATCCTTGTGCAAAAATGTTCAACATTCCCCAAATTTCTAGTTTCTTAACTTGTATCTTTAAAAAAACTTAAGCCACGACTAGAGCTAGCACAAAGTATATCTAAAACATTCTAACTCTCTGCCTAGGGTGGAAGGAGAATCAGCTGGAGTGGGAAATTCCGCAGTAATTCAATGGACAAGTCCAAAGAAGAAAGAGATTGGTTTTGTTTTCCCTTCCTCAATAAAACTAAAAGTAGAAGTGAGGGTACTGGAATATGGAATACGGTGTTTTTGCTAGGTTCCTATATCTATAATTAAGGTGTAACTTGAACTCCAGGTATATAATTGAATGAAATAATGGGTTTCCATTCACTTGAAAGAGAATCTCAAGGCAATCCATCCGTCCTCAGTCTTCCCATGTGCTAATGGAAACAATAACAGAACTTTTTTCATATGCTGTGGCAAAATGAAATGAAGATGAGGAAGAAGGGGAAGGACAAAGATTAAAAGAAGAGGAGCAGGAGGAGGAGGAAGAAGGAAGAGAAGAAGGAGGAGGGGGGTGAGAAGGAAGAAGAAAAGGAAGAGAAGGAGAGGGGAAGAAAAAGATCCAAGTGCTTACTCTGTGCCAGCCAGTAGGTGAAAGAAAAATTTTAATTCACCCATGAAACTAATATACACGTTTATGGAGTTGAGCAAGAAAAGTAATCTTCTGACATGTTTCTCCATTCCTCTAGTGTATGCTTAGTGTGCTCACCAGCCAAATAAAACAATGAAATGGAACAACATACATCAAACTAACAAAACAAAGAAAAGAAATATCATGTGCATGTGTTTATACTGCAGCAACATATGCACACCCCTGTTTATAGCAGCACAGAGTGTAGAGGGATACCAGTCTGAATGTCCATCAAATTATGGATAGATAAGGAAGATGTGGGCTTTTTTAAATACAATGCAGTGCTACTCTGTCATAAAGAAGGATACACTTGAGACATTGTGAATTAAATGAATAAACGTTGAAAGAATACTCTTAAGGGAAATTGGACATACATGTTTAAATATTGCATTGTTTCTCTGAGGTAAGAAACCAGACCTATATAAAAAGGACCGAAATGTATAAAAAGTAGTGAGAGCAAGAAAAAACCAGTTCAAATGGGAAGGGGAACAAAGGAGGGGGAGAGGAAAGGAAGGAAAGATAAAGAAAAAGAACAGAAGGAAAAATGGAACAAAGCTCCTATTAATAAGGAAGGGAAGAGGGATTGAAGGGAAGGAGAGAAATGGGAAAAAAGAAGAATCAAGGTATATCATGTACAAATACAAATTTTTATAATGAACGTGAACATTATGTCTACCTAAAATGGATCATTAAAATTAATTTTAAAAAGAAAATAAAAAATATAGAAAAGAAAAGCATGTTCAGGTGTGAATTCATCTCAGGCATGTTCAGGTTGAGGCTCATCCAGAGCCCCTCACTGGTCTTTAAATCCCTGGTGAAAGTTGTATCTTGGTTGCTAGCTGGGATCTCCCACTGTGCAGACCTTCAGGACACTTTCCTGTCCTCTGTGCTAACAGTTCCCTACCCTTTTGACAACAAGTACTAGTTTCATCAAAGATAATTTTTCCATGGACTGCAGAGGGAGGGGAGTTGTATTTTATCATTTCACTTTCTTTTCATCACATAAACTATTATATTTATCAAATACAATTTCTTTTTATTCTCATTTAAAAATTTTATTAGTAAATGTACAAAGTAGGTAATGATTATATGCTCTGGGGGAGCTGGCTCGTGGACATAACATACCACATTTCTTTTTACAACACCCAACCCTCCCTTTTCTCTTTCTTTCACTTCTTGGTCCCCTTCATTTTTGTGAAAGTTCTATCTCCTGTTTCTTATCAGCTACCTTTTATTTTCGTCTTCAATTTATTTCTATTTTGGGTTTTCATATAAGAGCAGCCATGCAACGTTTAAGTGTGTGTGTCTGACTTGTTTCACTTAATATTATGGTCTCAAGGTACATAGACTTTCCTAAAATGACTCAAGTTTATCCTTCTTTATAGTAGAGTAGTACTCTGTTGCACATAGGAACAATAAGGATCTTTGTCCATTTACCTGTTGATGAACATATGGGCTACTTCCAAGATTTAGCTAATGAATTGTCCTGCTGTAAAAATGAGCATGCACGTCACTGCAATATGATGTCTTTAATTGTTTTGGAAAAACACCAAGAAGGGAAACAGATGAGTTGAACTGATTTTCTAATTTTAGTTTTTTGAGGGAATCTTCACAGTGATTTCCATAGTGGTTGTGCTAGTTTTAAGTTCCCACCAACAATGTGGAAATGTTATTCTTTTCCACAGCCTTCCTAGCATGTACTTTCCTTTTTATTAGTATATTTGTGATACATAATAATTGTCTTGACCAGAGCTAGCATCACTGCCTCAGCTCCACCTGCGTTCAGGAGAAATTAGATTCTCAAGATCCAGAAAATGTGAAGTTCACATTAGGGTTCCATTCAGGCTCCTTTGAGAGGCTAAAGTCTCTCATTTGACAAGAGGTAGATCTCAGGCAAAGGAAAGCAGCTGTGAATGTAGATGAAGCTTTTCCTGCTTGACTGCCACAGACCTACTGTGCGTTCCCAGTTCAGGGATCTCTAGCCTACCACAAAAATCCAAGCCCACAACCAATTCTGTTGAAACAAATCCTGACAATTACATCTGCTAGCAAGACTGCCTTGCTTAATTTTGTGTCCTTTCAATTGCTACCTCCTTTTCCCTCATCTTGATTTATTTTTCCATAATGTATCTGCATACTTTGTGGTTCAATTATTTGTTGTATTTATTATTTGTCTCTTCTACATAAATTTTAAGAAAAGCATAAGATCTATTCAGGGGAAAGGTTGTGTTGTTGTTTAACTCTGTACAACATCTTCTAAAGATAATCCTGTATTAAATATAAGCTCAGTAAATGAATAAAAGAATGAATGAATACCTGACACATTAGGGAACGTACAGCAAGGGAAGGGTTAGGTTCTGTTGCTATTACAGTTTTATCTGTCTGTACACTTGAACTATTTATTTACTTGCTGATATTTATTGATCTATGTGCTGGGTTATGTACTGGGAATCATAGCTCACATTCTAGTATAAGAAACAAACAAATGAGCAAAGAGAAATATTTGCACATAATTCATACACACTTCTAGAATTTCTTATGGATGTTAGAGACTTCAGCTTCTTTGGAACATCATGGGTTTTCTGGAGGTGTTGTTCTGAAACTGTGTTTGTGTAAAAGTGACACATTGACCATAGCATTTACATTATTTGACTTGATTTTGAGTGTCCTGATGAAAATTATAAGTGGCCATAAATCCTTTCCTCTAAACCATCACATTTGACACCTTGATGGCATCCTATATCCAAAATGATGTGGCCAGTAGAATACAGTAGAGATCGTGAAGAAAAATGATTTTAGAATCAGCCTCTCCTAAAATTTATGTGGAAGAGACAAACAATAAATACAACAAATAATTGAACCGCAAAGTATGCAGATGGTAATGCTCAAGCTGAATTGAAAAGCATGTGAATGAGTCTCCCCAGTAGCAAGATGGAAGTGTCCTGGAGGGATGATGACATGCAAAGCCTCAGAGCTGGAAAAGTGCACCCGGAACACAGATGGACCCAGTGTGGAGTGAACGAGGAGGGAGGACTTCGGTGATACAGTAGGGCTACAGGAACAGATCACACAGGCTGTGGTGACGAGTGTCTGGATATCCCACATATGAACAGGAAGACATCAGCAGGCTTTAAGTGAGGGAACATAACTTGACATGTGTTATGAAACAGTTTCCCTGGCCACTGTCAAAGCAAGGATTTAGTGAAGAGAAGAAAAGAGATGGCAGGTTACACAGAAGGCGATTGCGGTGGTCCTGGTGAGTGAAGACAGATGCTTTGCCTGGGGCAGTGGCAGTGGGAAGGAAGTGGGGACTGGGAATTATTTTGAAGCTAGAACCAAAAAGCCTTGCTAATTGTTTCATTGTGTGAGGGAGGAAAAGAAAAACATCAAGGATGATTCCTATTCCTGAGTTTTAGGCTTGAGTGATGTGGTGCATATTGTAGACACTAACTGAGATGCAAAGATTGGGTGAAAAATGTGTGAACGAATGAATCAGACATTCATTTACGTGATGGCAGCTATTCATCCTTTTTTGTTAGCTGTGGGCGGCAGAACACACCAGTATGGCTCTCACATTCTCGTCAGGGAGAATATTAACAAAGTGGTAGAAATAGAACACAGATTAAAGCATTCTTGTCTTTTACTCTTCCCTGTTTAGAAATAAATATGTCCACTGAGAACCCTGATCATGTCTATGGTGTTGCCCAGTCCACAGTGAATTTAATTGAAACACTTTGCTACTGATCTGCTTGGACCATCAGCCTTTATTGAGGGAAAAGGATAATTTAGCATTTAATTGGCTTGTACTTGGTGCTCCAAAAAGGAATGAATGAGTAATTGTGGAGTTGCCATGAATAAAAATGGGTCATGGACACCGCAGAGCTTTCCTGTGAGACAGTATTTCACTCTGATCCTTGATCCATTGGAAAGAAAATTCGTATAAGATCTCAGGGGAGGCGCTGGAAAGCCTTTTGAAAATTCAGAAAGTATAGTGCTGAAGTGGGCTGAGGATTAACTTTTATAATAAAAAGGCCTTATGTTTCAGAATACTGCGTGGCTACAAGATCTATCAACATTAAGCTCACACTTACCCTTAGAAATATTTTATACCTGCAAGCGTTAAGACCTGACTTTCTTTGTTTTTTGTCTGTGATGCTGCACAGCCACTCTAGGGCTTCTTTGTGGCACTTCAGATACTTTCTAGGTGGGGTTAAAGAGGAGGTTGTAGTAAGAGACTCAAAAGCAGAGTGGCTGATAAATTTTTTCACTCATGTTTTGCTACCTACTCCTCATTGTCAATTAGTAGGTGACTTCTTTTTCCTAGGTGGATTCTACCAAACAAATAAACATTAAATTGCATTATCACAGTCAAATCATCGCTGGAAATTGACAGGTGAATAAAGTGCTACCTGGATTTTGTTTCATGCAAGATGTCTTTGTTCCTTAGTGTCATATCTGTAACACAGGGATGTGTGATGATTGTATGTCTTCTAGGGAAGAATTTCCCACACTTTAATGTAATCTCAGATACCAGCTGTTAATAGGTCAGTTCTCATTCTACATATTGGGGAAGGACTTGGCATTCTTCATTTCCAAAAAAGCTGCTAGCTGATCATAATTTAAGTAACCCATAGAACACACTTTAAGTAAAAATCTCTAGAGTGTTAAGGTAAAAGAACATCAATATTTAAAATGAAAGTTTGTGAAGATTTCTGATTTTTTGATAGTGGCTTAATAACTTGTCCTATGGATGTACTATAATTTAGTCAATAATCTCTGTACTGTTGATAATGTGCCCACTTCCTTTATAATAATGTCATGCCAGGGAACTTGTACATAAATATCTGTCTGTGCCTCTGGTTATATATTTACTTTTTCATTTTTTGATCTATCACTAAAAGTATGACTGCTTTTCAAATTAACACTTTTTATTATGCCTTTTAGGATACATCCCAAAGTGACAAGTGTTTCCAAGTGAACTTTGTGAAGTTATTCTGCTCAGTTCCTTCTTTGCAGTTTTTCCTGCTTACAGAACAATGTGACATTTCTGACATCATGACATTTTTAATAATGCCTTAAGTTACATTTTATTCCAGCTCTCTGATCATGCCCCAAATTTTTATGCTACTTAAATATTTTAAGTGTTGAGTTTTTGAAGACTGATAGCCTTCACTGGGGAAATAACTTATTATGCCTGCCGGGTATGGAATACAAATTTGGAGTCTACCACACGGAAAATGTGTGAAACCTCAAATGAGGCAAAATGACTTTGTATCGTAAGATATGCACCCAATTCACTTAGTTAATTTAACACTCTCTAGAAGACCTGGCATCTAACAGGAATATCTTCTTTTAGAATGACACGAGCTTTCTAGATTCAAAAATATGGAAGAAAACTATGATTTAAAAAATCCCTTAATTGCAGTTAACACATATAATAATTTGGAAGTCCATTGTATTTAGAATTTACCTAGATAATACAGTACTGATTTACCCATTGGACCCTTCTAACATCATGGGGTTTGTCCTGGATTCTTTCCTTCTTGAAGCTGAACATGTAAAACACTTGTGTTCTAATCATGAGAGTTCAAGAGCTATTTGAGAAGCCACAGTGCTGAGGAAAAACTATACAGTGGCAAGACCTTCCTTGGGATTCAGTATGCATAGGATGTATACCTATATTATATAGATTATTAGGGTGTTAGGACTATGATCAAAATGAATGAAAATTAAAATATTTAATAAGCTGAAGTGTTACCCATTGTTATTATCACAAGGGCCAGGTAAACGGGGTGAAGCAAACACATCCTTTACAGTTCTCTTTTTTCCAGGGGCTACATTGCTCTTCCCTGGACCCACCCACGTTTATTTCTCTTTTTAGCACAGATCACTTTTAAAGGATTTCTTTGGCCTTTGAAAATTCTATGTTACCGTGATTTACAGAACATAGTTTTCTGCTGCTTCTTGGCATACACACGTCTAGATTTTCTTTCTTTTTGGAACCAAATTTTGTCTCCCTAAAATTTATGCATTGGAACCCTAAGTACCAGTACCTCAGAATGTGACTATTTTGAGAGGGAGATTTTAAAAGGGTGAAGAAGTTTTAAAATGGAGATTTTAGGGCGCTTCTCCAATCCGTTCTGACTATTTTATTTATAGGAAGAGGATACTTGGATACCAGAGAGGTGTGCACCCTGAGGAAGACCCGGTGAGAACACAGTGAGGGAATGGCCCATCCACCAGCCAAGGGCAGAGTCTGAGCAGGAACCCAACCTTGAGGCTCTGAAACTATGAGAAAAAATTTTCTCTTGTCTACCCACACAGCCTGTGTTACTTGGTTATGGCACCCTTAGCAAACTAAAACACGCTCCTCCACAGTTACATTGCAATTGCCTTGAAAGGGGTTCCGTTGCTTTATACTTTTTCATATATCTGGTATCCAATTACTCTAAAAGGCATGAATATTTTCAGTGTAATGGAATCCTGTGGCCAGAAGGACATTAAAGTGGTCAGTTCTACATGTTTCACACTTATGCCTTTCTGGGTATAATTATTTTGAAAAACTCCCTGTATCTCAGTCATCTAAAGGATTTAGATGATAAGAGTTCGTTAACAACCCCATATGGATTCTCCAGTTTGTTCCTGTGGACTATTTTCTGAGATGGAATGAGCAGTGCTTACCCCACTAAGTGGCGTAGGCAGTACACGAATCTAAACACCCTAAGGTTTGGATGTTGAGTAACTTATTTAACTAGGTAGCTAGGAAATTACTCAAAATCTGAAACAGGTCCTCTTGTTTTGATTCTAGACTTGTCTTCCCTCCTCATTAGCTCCTTTCTTGAGGCAACTGATTTTTCACAAAAATATCCCAGCTCCACTAGGAACTGAGGGATCTAGACTTTAGGAATAACTTTGCTTCATCAATTAAGCACATTCATTGGTTCATTCATGTATTCACTCAACCAGCATGGTTTTGTTAAAGATGTACTATGCAAAGTATGCTAGACAAGTAATACTTAACATGGAGACTCAGCTTTGTAGTTTGCACAGTAGGAAATGAAGGTTTTGAAGATAAACATAAGAAATAAGGATATTGAATTCACTAAAAGGCATTACTCATTTCATAGTTAAGGTCTTTCCTGATTCTGCAGACACAGGTTGTGGATCTCTGCAGAGTTACCTAGATAGAACTATGATGATACCTGTTTCCTTTTAGACACAGCAAGTGAGACGATTTTGTGGTAACCCAGGGCTACAGGTGACAGTAACGACTGTATTTCTGATATGGAAATAGTAATGGAAGGAAGGCAGCAAACAATCCCTTTGCCTGAAGATTCTTTGTAACTGTATCTTTGGGTTCCCACGCAGACGAGATGTTCAAATGAAAGGACTTACATAGATGCGAATACAAACGACAAATGGAAAATGAGAGTTTAGTGCATTCCACTGAGGGCTCTTGCGATGAATAAGATGTTTCACGTGTTGTGGAAGAAAATAATAGCACTTTTATTTATATTCGTATATCTCATAATTTAACACACTTTTCTTCTTACATAACATGCATGACATGTGAATACTTATGTAAACAAGTAAATAAATATCTACTAATTGGGGAGGGCACACAAAAAATGTGGGTACTGCAAATACTTCCCGTTCCACAAAATCTAGAGTCCAAGTGCAGAGTGGAGAAGGTGTTTGGCTCAAAGCTGGGTGTGCTACTGTCTAGAGTCATCCATCATCCCTTGTGCGACTTCCTAAGTCATTGAGCCTGTGTGACTCTCACGCTTCTCTAGCAACGAGTGCAACTTTACAATGTTTGTTTCATGAGATTACGATCACATGTAATCCTTTTATTTTCTACCCAATGAAAGAAAATATTCTGTGCTTTGCCCTCTAAATGATATTCCATATATATGATCATTGATAGAAGCACTTTATGAATTGTAAGGCATCATATCTGTGACAGACTCTGACCTATTTCAAATACTTAGCATGTTCGCGCACACACACACACTTAATATCTCCTCAGAAGGCCAACAGGTTCTTACTTTTAAGACCAATTTTGGCTTATGTGATGTATGAATGAATATTATAAGACATTTTGAAAGAACAGGGTAACTACACTTTCCAAAAACAAATCTAAATCTTATATTTAAAATAAATTGTATGTTTTTCTTATACTTCCTACTATTAAACTTAATGAAAAAGCCTTTTGCTCTTTAGAGTCCTTATTTTTCTAAAAATTGAAAAAATTTCAGCTGGCCTAGTGTGTCCGCAGATTCATCTTAACTATGTTGTTTATACTACCACATAAAATATATATGAGTCACCAGTTTCTAAAGATTTTTAAAATATAGTGCCTTTGAGTTATTATTTCAGCTTTATTTTCCCTGAATTTGTGGTATGTTCGATATTTACAAACAATTAATCATTATAAACCATGAGAGCAGAGCTTCTTTAATGGATGTTAGAGTCTAATTTATTAATATCCTCGAGGGATGAGCAAACATTTTACATTTACACAATGAGAGATAAAATGTTTTTACCAATTACACAGACACATGAAACTCCTATAGTTTCAGTCTAAGGTTAAAACTAAACAGAGTCATGCATCAACTTGCCAGCCTGGACTGTAAAGTGTGTTCTCTTTCCCATTGGACACACAGCTCTTAATTGATTTGAGTTCGCAACTGACACAGAGGCACACACAAACAGGACCAAGTCAGATTTACTTTCGTTGAACAGAAAATAAACTGCCAATACCATCCAAAAGATAAACCCAAGAGAGACTAACTTGTAGCCCATGTAGAAGGAGAAACAAAAACAATACTCCATATCAAAATAGATTGAAAATAAATCTACAGCACAGTGGGGCAGTCAGCGAGGAAAATCTATTCGTGTTCAAGATGCACATGAGGAACCACGAAGAGCCTGTGAGGAATTCGCACTAGTTTAGCTGCCTGTTAGGTTAGCCCACTTAGGAAGCTGGGTGGAACAATTTTTAAGGCATAGTTTTCAAAAAGTTAAAAACAGGATCCCCCTGTAAATACCCATACACGTATCAAGTAATTTATTTAATTCTTTAGAGAACCAGTGAAATATTAAGACCAGCTCAAAATACATTTATAGAAAACACAGTAAAAAGTTTTCGCTGTATTTGACACAGAACTGCCAGCCTACAGGGCACAGACAGTAACCTTGGTCTTTGTCTGGCGCACAGAAATCAGTTGCATATTTGCAGAACAAAACTTTACAACCCAATAGGCCAGACAACGAAGTCTAAGGCCTTCATTTAAAGAAATCTATATTTTTGAGTGACTGTGAGGTCCGCACTTGTCACCATCACAAACGTGATGGAGAATTCCTAGCTCCTGTTCAGATTAGGCAAGTCACACGTGGCCAGACAGAAGCTGCACTGTGTGACAGCCTCTCGGTTCAGACAAAGCTGACCCAAACAGTATAAATTGTTGGGGTCAGTAGCTGTAGCTCATGATAGCACTAGCTTGAATTCTAATTTGAAATTCATGAAACGTAAGGAACCATCACAGGCTGGGCAGCAAAAGGGCCCAGGGCAGGGAGAGGCTGATAACTGCCTGAAACACCCCTGCCCGGGTGAGGTGTTGGCTTGGGGGGTATTTTGCAAGGGGAAACAATATAGAATATTGACACATATTTTATAAGATTATTCGTAATAGTCACCCAAAGAATCATATACCAAAGAGCGCAGGAAACCTGTCCACACCCTAAGTCCAAGGAAACTAGCCAAGGGGCTGGATCCTACGGAAATATTCTGTGAGTCCAGCTGAAGATCTAGAGCTCATAACAATGCCTCCCATGAGTCCAACTGGAGGCCTAGAGCCCATAACAGTATCTCATGCAGGCCTGTTTCACGGATCCACGCTGTAAGACCTACAGGTCAGTCATGGAATCTAGGAAGTCTGGGTCAGCGGGATGAAGGATCTGTGCTAGCAGGATGAGGAATCTGCAGTGGAGCCAGGAAGTGACGCACAAAGTAAGAACCACAGCTCCCCTAAAAAGTACCACAGCCATCCTCAGCAGCAGTGAGGACCCGAGCTCCTCCGATGGTGAATGCAGCAGAGTTCTCATCAGGAAAGCCAACACAGCAAGCTTCTCCAGGAGACTGGCAGTGCACCATCTTCCACTCTGGAGCCAGGAAGTGATGCTCATAGTGAGGACCAGAGCTCCCCCAAAGTGAACTGAAGCTTTTCTCAGGGCCAAGGTCCTGAGCTCCTCAGAGGATGAAAACAGGAAAGCCAGCATGACGAGCTCCTCCAACAAAACCAAGAGCTCCTTACAGCTTCCACCAGCTTCAACAGCCTTTCTCAGCTTCCAACAGCCTCCTTCTCCTTCTCTAGTTCTGCCTCTTATGCTGCTGGCAACAGTGCCTAGGTTGGCCTCCCACACCCAGCACCACCTTGTTCAGTTCAGCTGGGAGTTATAAATTGATCACCAGTTGTCAACCCACCACAGGTGATAAAGATGCTTCTTTTGTTTAATAGGACTGTATCATTGGCTTACAGAAAATCCACGGGAGGAAAAGCAAACCTATGTGGACCAAAGGAGGAAGAAATGGGTTATATTCTAAAATATTATTCTTGTAGAGAATTCTCAAGGACTCTCAATAGACAGTTCTACTAAAGGGATGATTATTCTGTCCTAAACATGTATATCTTGAGGTCATATCTGTTATTTCCAGAAACAAAAGCAAATTTCTCCCAGTTTTGAGTGTGATCTTGCAAACATCTTGCATACTGAATATTATCATCAGGCATCGTTGTACACTTTTCACCAAAGATGAAGTCTTTATAATCTGCCTTTGCATATCTATTGAGTTTCATAATTGAAAAATGATATTTCACAGCTTTTAGGTTTTAAATATTTCATAAACTCCAGATCAAAGTGCTTTGTTTAATTTTCTCTTATTGTCATTACCAATATATTATTCTGCACTGTTACCTAGGACATGTGAGGGAGAGATCTAAACAGTCAAGTAGGCTGGAAATTGGACCCAAAGTTCTGACAGAGAAAAAGGATTTGGGGTAGATTTCTAGTTTTTGAAAGACAGGAATTCAAAAGTTGAAGTGCCGATAGGATATGGTATTCCCTCTCTCTCTCTCCTTTCTCCCTGCCTCCCTCTAAAAGGTACAGACGAAGCTTATCAGGCAGAGTTGAACGAAGCACATGCCTTTGAGAGAGCGGGGCATTGTGGCCCGGGTTTGGACATAGGCTGTGGCGTTTTTCATTCTTCCTTTCCTGGAAGCAGTGCTAGGCTTAACGGGAGTGCTGGACCTTGAGTTAGGGCTGATACCACATGCAGTTGCCACGTGTACACTGCAAACCCTGCAATAGTGATTTGGAAGTTGGAGGAATGTGTAAGCAGGGACTGAATTTAGACTCTCCAGAACCTGTGAAAAGGCTTATATAAATATCTTAAGCACAGTTTTAACACCCTGTCCTTCCATGAAGAAATGGTCTATAATAAACAAGATGTAAACGTAAGTCTGGATAGATGCTCTATCAGAACTCTACAGGTTCCCTTCTCCCCTCCCTCCAAGCCCTGTGTTTCCTGATACGGATACTCTAATGTTGGGGGAGGGGTGCTTATCTGATAGTCACCTGCTAACAGTAGGACTACCGTGGCTAAAGGACATAGATAAAATCCAGTAGACTCTTCAAATAGCAGTCAAAAATAGAAAGGCCTTGAGCCACCTTACAGGATTGAGGTTATGATTCCGCAGAATGGGTGCCCTGTAAGAACAGGAGGGTGGTCAGAGCTGGGACCTGGTCCAAGGATATTGACCAGAGCTGGCTGGCTCCTTGAGCTCCCCGTACAATTACTTGTGACAAACTCACTGTCCTTTGAGAGCCAGGAAGACAGTGGACAACCCAGACTGTGTGCTCTACTCTGCTGCGAACAAAACTTCGCAAAGGGGGCACTGTTAAGCTGTGATTTGGTGGGAGAGCGTTTCTCGAATCCTTTCAGCAAACAGGTCTTCAAGCGAGGGTCAATAAGAGAGCAGGGGCTTGGAGGGGCTTACTGGGAACCCTGATGTGAGAAAGGACCTCTGAGCAAGAGGGTTCGGGGGCAAAATAGGTTTGTATCTATTTCACCGTTCTTCTTCCATCAGGTCCTGGTACTCAAACCAAGCCTGCTGCTCATTCCTGGGGCCGTGCCCTGACTCTGGAAAGACCTGTGTGCAAATTCCTATTTATTGATTTCTACAAGTAAGGTCTTCCCTGGAGGGCCTAAGGAAACCGAGTTCATCTACTTCATAGGATATTTGAAGTATTCAGATGGGTTTAAAGATAAGTTAAAACAATTCAGTAAATAGCACATTAACCAGTACAGAAATATGAAAGGGTTATTGTTACTCTTACTGACAATTTGATCATTCATTCATTCAACTAATACTCGCTGAGTGTCTCCTGGGTTTTAACAGTGAATAGGATCATTCCTGCCCCAAAGAAACTATAGGAACATCATTATATGCAAATATCGGCCAAATTTCATCTCCACACATACAAAAGCCCCTGTAACGTCTTTTAAATTCAAATTTTATAATGCATGACAATATGTTAGCAACCATTAGTAGATTACGCTATACATTTTAATTTCTATTACAGCTAAAACAAATCTTAACAAAATTACACCAAAGAACTGCACAGTCGGTAGTTATTTAAGATGTCATAAAGAAAAGTTCACACACCAGCAGCTGCCGACACTTAACGTGGGCCCCTTGTCAGGGAAGCGCCGAGGTGAGAGCAAAAATTGAAAACTAGTACTTTGATTGCAAGGCAGCTTCTGAGAACAACTGGAATCTTGCACGAAGGATAATTTGCGGCTACATATTTGAGCCACCTCCATCCCCGTGGGCAACAATTTTGTAAATCACTCTCAGAAGACACTGCAATGTGATATAGGGAAATCACCCCAGTTCTAGCTCATCCTCGAATCGTGGGACCAGGGGGGACAGAGACAGTGAGCTTTTCTCTCCCACGGCTGGTCAGATCTCACGTGTGCTATTCTAAACTGAGAAACAAGAGCCACACAGGATTGTCTTTTTTTCCCGGAATGGCCAGTCATTTCTGACAAGGAGAAAAATCTCCCTGTCCACTTGAAGCAATGCCCATTGCAGCCTCATTTTCCCTCGGCGTCTCTTCTGCTAAGAGCGTCGCTCTTCCGATCCTATGACCTGAAGAAAGACAGGAAGCAATGGGGTGGCCATCTTATCCCTCCAAATGCTGACCCATTTATCCAGGGTGACGAGAGGAGCTGTGAAGTGCGAACGTTTCTGTGTTGATTTTCCTCGCGAATTAAAACCACTGTTAGGTTTAAAACAGGCTAAAAGCCAAGGAAATAGCCGGTGCTACGGTTATACCCGAGAGTGGCCAGCAGGTGGCATCACAATGTAAACAGAGTGTGGGCTCCAGTATGGGACTTAGTCGCTTTTGTCGCTGCAACAAAATAACCAACACTTGCACCTTAAAGGAGAGGTTTGTTTTGGTTCACGGTTTCAGTCCATGCGTGGCTGGCTCCACACATGACAGAAGCAGCATGGTGGAGGCGCCTGGAGGAGAAGGCTGGTCCACCCAGAGCAGGCAGGAAGCAGAGAACAAAGCAGCGCAGCCTTCCAGGTCTCACCCCCAGAGACGCCCTTCCAGCCAGGCTTCTCCTCCTAAGGGCAGTTTTCCTGGCTGAATTCCTTAGTGAATGAGTACAGCGCCCCATGACCAATCACCTACTGTGTGCACGAGATTTGAGGTCAGTATTTTAGATCTAAACCATAACAATATCAGGCACATTTCAGATTTTCAATCTCTTTTCTTATCCCTGCATATGTTCAGTAGCATTGTGATCCTTGGGACAAGTACTTTTTAAAAACCTTTAGTTTCCATATCTGTGAAGCAGATACTAATGAAGGCTACACTGTGGATTGGTTCCTTGCAGAAAGAACACTACTTCCCCCTACCACAGTCCATCTACCCCTCCCACTCCAGCCAGCGGCCCTTTGCAAGTCTACCAGATAATGCCACACTATTCTCATGTAGAAGAGCTCAGCAGACCTTGCATGGTTTGAGCAACGTTTTCTTTCCCAGCTTTGACAGTCACTCTTCTCACCAAAACGGTTACCCAAAAATTCCAACTGCAACCTCAGAAGCACCTTGTGCTTAGTAGCATTTAGGTCTAGCTTCATGCCAGTCCCATCCTGATTCTTTCTTCATTTGATGACATCTTTCCACGTCCTTCTAACTTTCCCACTTCACCCAATTCGGTTTGCTCTCCTCCACAGATCGTAGCTGTGTGGTGTGGGGTGGGGCTACCTTTGACCAGGCCTCCGTGGGATTTCACTGAGCAGAAACCCGTTGCTGTCCTACACCGCCTCTGCAGTATGGGAAGGAAGGAAACTTTGTGCACTGAGCCACAGAGATTCACACTTGTGTGGTGTTGTGTCTCCCGATTGCCACAGGAGGTGGCACACTTATCCTCACACGTCGTTCCTCAGTCTCAGCATCTGTCTGACTCAGGCGGTCATTCAATACCAGCTTACGGAGGACTGGTAAACTGCGTCGGACGTGACAGCTGCTGCGTCCTCCCTCCTTCCTCCCCCTCCTCTGCCTGCTTTGGCCCAAGTCTCTTCACTCAAGCTCCCTTTCCAGACTGTGTGGGCTTCTCCCACAAAGTCTTCGTGATAACCTTCAGCTTGGAGGCCACTTGTAAACTCACCGTCCCAGGAGGGCACAGTGCTCACGCCTGGCACCGTGTCTTTCTTCAGATTGCATCTGTGCTACTGGAAGGGCGCAAATAGAGGCAGCAAGGGGAAGGTCTGAGAAAAACAGAAGCTTTTCCTGTAAGTGTCACCTCCATGAGCAGTGCTTAGCATCATAGCGGAAACCTCCAGAAAAGAGTGAATTTCTAGTACGGGAAATGCACAAATTAGAGGTTTCATGGATGGTAGTCATGGGGGAAATCATTGTGTTGGAGGAATTGCAGGTTCTGTGACCAGGAGTAAAAAAGCCTGGTCAGAGACTCACTACACCTACGGTTCTCATGTTGCTTATCCTTTCTGCCCTCTTCCTACTTATTCCTCTCACCCTGAAAGACTCACTCTGAATTCCACCTCTTCCGTGGAATCTACAAAAACAGCTCCAGTCTCCACTGAATCGGTGTCTCCATTTTCTGAAACTCCAGGATCACCGGTTTCCTTCGTCCAGCATCGCTTGTGTTGCCCGTTCATCCACACATTGATTTCCTTGTGCAGATTATAAATGCCTTACAAGCATGAGGCAGAAGTCCCCTATGTCCTCCACTTAGCAGGGTTCTGGGCTCAAACCTGCCCAACTTCTCAGCTTGATTAATTGAAAAGTTCCATATTTCGGTGAGTATCTGTGGGGGAGCAAAGCTGGAAAACAAAGACTCAGGGAGGAACCGCAAAGAGAACAGGGCTAGACTTGGAGACGGGCTGGGAAGCCACTGTCTAGTAAGAAATGGAAGGACAGTATGTAATCAGTCTACCATAGCTTCTGTTACGTACTCTGCATAACGGTTGTTAAGTTTCTCAAGCTCTCAGGATAAATTTCTTTATAATAAAAACAGGACATTCACCAGAGTACCTTGTGAGATTTATTTAAAGAAATTAAATGTATGAAGGAGCTGGGGATGTAGCTCAGTGGAATAAGTGTCTGCCTAGCAAGTGCAGGGTCCTGAGTTCGATCCCCAGTACTGCCAAAAAACAAACAAACAAAAAAAGGAAATTAAATGTATAATATGCACAAGTGCCTAGCACATGATAGGAAATAATAAATATTAGCCCTCATTTTAATATTAATAATGAGAATTAGGAATATTTTAATATGAATACTCTTACTATTACTAAATGGAGAGAATTTAGCAACAGTTTGTGAAAGAATTTCTTGAAACTGGAGGAATTTGGTTTGCATACTTGGCATAGTGGTAAGCATACGCTAACATATTTTCACGTGTAATTTGATGACTGCAGGAGTCATTGTCACCTTTCAGCCTTGTTGAAAATCCAGGCTTCCAGGTCACATGAAACCAACTGAATCATAATTTGTGGTACTTAGGCTGAGAAATTTGCATTGCTAATAAGATATCATAATTCATGTGCACATTAATGTTTGATAATGAATGATGGCATAAGTGCTCAAATGAATATGTGATAATTAACTCAAACAAAACCAGCTTTCCATGCTTTCCAAATGCACGTCGCTCTCTGGCTCAGCCACTGGCAATAGCAGAGTGGAATGCTGCACCCGCTAAGGTTATTTTAATCAATTATGTAAGTTCCCTGGGAGAGGCGCAGACTTCCTCAGACACCCGCACTGTGTGCTGCGTAAGCACACACTACGTGCGTTAGGCTGCGACATCTGCAGATCTAATACAGTGTTAATTATTTAAGAGCATTCTCTGCCTTCTCCTCACACGGTGAATGGCAACTCCAAAGGTACATGCATTTGTTTTACAGTCAGAACATCTTCCCTGAGGGAGCCTGGGTGGGGTTCAGCTCCAGGGAAGAGAGATCACATCACCAAGTTATACATCAGAGGTTCATCACCAAAAATTTCTCTGTATATTAGGTTGTATTTATTCTGAAAGGAGTTTCCACCTTGATCATTTTGTGTCATTTATTTTTCAGTGGGTCTCAAGGACACACTTTTTGCTGCTTCCACACAAATCTCATGTATAGAGGGTTAGTAATGATCTGTCCATCTGTCCATGAGAAGAATAGGGAAAAAATGAACAAAGCCTGTATAATGGACAAAAAAATTACTATTCATGAAGGCATCCTGGACAGAATGGAAATTCAAGGAAAAATCTAAACTAAGCCTATTTTCTAGAAAATGTTTTAAAAATCATTGCCAGTTTTGCCACATGCCCCAGTTTAATTACTAGATTTGCATCTCCAAGCAGATTTATTCTTGTGGCATATTTGAAATTATACACAGGGAAATGCCTAGCAGGATATTTACTTCTGCGCTGCATATCTTGAGGAAGGGGGTCGGAATCAAAACATAACACAGAAGTATACACCAAGAATTGCAGATTCTCAATCCATGAACAAGTGAAACCTGAGTGCTGGTACTCAGTCATACCTTCTGTAAATATTACAGTCGATGCTTGCATTCAATTTGTAAACAGAGAAAACCTCTGTGCACCGCACACTGTACTAAGCACAAAACATATTTAGTAGAAAAGACTCTTGAATAGAAAAGCCCTTCCATCCAATGGGGGAAACCGCCAGCTAACATTCAAGATGGAGGGGGAAGAGTAGAAATGACCACCGCACGCTCGGTGTGTCGGGGTTCAGCACAGACACGCGCAGTGCAGGGGTTTGACAGAGCATCTCTCCTCCCTTCTTTCTTAGTTGAGAAACAGAACTCCTACTCTTTGTTCTCTTTTGCTTTGCCTAACAATTCTGTGCACTGCTTACTTGTTTAAAAAACCCATTTGTAACCCTGGGTCAAGGAAAACCTTTTGTCCCAAATGGAGAGCTTTTATCTTACCCTATGCAGCCATGGACACAAGATATTTGAGTAATGTGGAAGATGCTTCCAGGGTGTATTTACTTGAAATATAGTTATTTCCTAGCTTTAAAACCAGAGGTACTTATAAAAGCCATCTGGCCATAGCAAGCAAAGGGAGTCACCATAAATATCTTGCAGGGCAATAACCCTTCTTTGCAGTTTTTAAGTTTATGAATTTCTTCAATAGTTAACAGGAACTTTGTTTATAAGTTTTGTTTCAGCCAAGAAAAAGCCCACTGGCTAGATGGCTGCACTCAGAACAATCTAGGTCTAAGACACAAAGTGTACCATCCACACAGAAATGAGGCAACCTGAAAACACCAGCCAGAACTGAGATACAGGGAAAGAGAAAGCGCAAAGCAAAAAGCCAAAACATGCTCAGCTAAACCCAAACAGCCCCATCAGCTTCTCGGGGTATGACCTCCCAATAATGCAGACAGTGTTAGTTAGAACCACTCCACTCCAGGATATTTTTAAATAAAGCACGCATTTCTCCAAAGGAGACACTTGCTCTGTTTTTAGAGTTTTTGTGCATATAAATGTGCACCTTAGGGATGAGATGGAAACATCTACAGCTCTAATATTCTGGGTAGTTAATTAACCACAATGCAGGTAATTTCTATTCTCCCAGGTACATTTGAGCTTGTGCTAGTGATGAATAAATAGCTTGAGTTCAGTTCTTGAGGGGGTGGGTGGGAGGTTTTGCTTCTGTTGTCACTGTTTGGGTTTTCATTTGTTTATTTCTATCTTTGTTGTTCTTGTTTTTCAAAATGGAACCAAGTGAAGAATATTCTGACACAGTGACCTCAGCTCAGGGTGAAGCAACCTGTGTTTTGGTTAGAACACTTGCCCTAAATGGGCAAAGCAAAGGTACAAGTCCACCAGCAGCAGCGTTTCGTGTCAGGCAAGAGTGGAGATTTCAAATTTAGCGATGAGAAAACCAAATTTTAGGGTGGTTAGGTTGTTACTTCAACATATGAAAACCTAAGTCAGAAGTCCTATTTCTACTAGAGATAGAAAGGAGAACTCGGAGAGATTAAGTGGCTTTCTGAAGACCAACCAATCAAAGGAGGATGTGACGTATGCTGATCCTTCAGCGGGCTGCTCAGCCTTCTCCTCTGCAAGAGTGATGATACCGGTTTATGTTTTGCTGTTCAGTTTTAGTTTTTGCCACACTGCTTCATTTCTTTCCCTAAAATCCCATTCACACAGTTTAAGGAGTCTTGATTCTGAAGCATTAGCCATATACACACGCTAAGATCGTATTCTTCTGGAGCCCAATTTGTGTGATTTTTTTGGCTTGCAGTGTCTGTTCATGGTTGGATCGTGAAGAGTTAGAAATCTCTGGAAAGTAAGAGAAAGTAATTGCTGACACAAACCTCCCCCAGCCCTTGGAGCTAAGAAAGTCAGATCACCCCACAGACAGGCCATAGAGGTCAGCTTGCCTGCATTTTACAGAGATGTAAAGTCAGCAAGGGGCTGTTTTGGCACTTTCTTAATTTATTTTTTACAAAGTAATTACCATAATGTTAATCTTTTGACACTAGAAATCTGACAGTTTTATTTATTCTTCAGGAGAGGGCTCAGAAGATTCCTTTTTGTCCATTGAGGGGAAATATACTTCAGAGTTACGTAGCCAAAGTGAAAACATTTGCAAATAAAAAGAGAAAAGGAAAAGATTTAATAATCTGAGGATAGTCTCTTCTTATTACCTTCTCTTTTCCTTCATGGCACTGCCTCTAACCAGCAAAGCTATGTCTGATTTTAGAATTGGTATTTCAGACCTGCTGATGTGTACAGGAATGTGATTCTGAAGCAAAGGAAGGAGGAATCCTGAGAAGGGAGGAATCTAGCAGCGAATCACAAACTTATTGTGTATGTGCATTTGTTTACAATTGTGCCATGCTCCCAACACACTATTGCCTGTTAATCTTTTAGTCTTGTTATGCAGTGAGTAGTAAGGACATAGCAAGGAATGGGAGGAGGGTTTATGCTGCACACATTAAGATCATTAAGCTTATTACTAAAACAGTGAAGCAAATCATACAGGCAAGCAGAGGCATTTAGTGATATAGTTACCTCCTGCCTCTGGGGATTTAGTAGTTAGCCAAAGGTACAATGGCTTGAATGCCTTAACATTAGCATACGGACTTTGTTTAATAACTCTTCTGTTGGTTTCATATGTTGGACTTAAAAATCCCTATTTGCTCCCTTTTCAAAATGAAGAAATTGTGGTCTTTTAAGTGGGATGCCAGTCTTGTTGCACAAATCTGAGATTGTTAGGAGTTGTTCAGAGTTGTTTCTGTTTTTCACAGACATTATAAAGAATATATAATTCCAGAAAAAATAGATTCAAGAAGGTCTTCCAAAGTTGATGTCAACATAAGGGTATCAGCAGTTCTGGCCTCTGTTTCTAAGATGGCATATGCTGTCCTGGAGAAGCAGAATTTAGTGTTTTCAAATGGCAGAAGCACAAACACACTCCAGAAAGCCTGTTTTCTTCAGTGGCTTAGTCCACTTCTGAGGATGGAGCCATCACAACCTAAGGACCTCCAGGAGCCTCAGCACCAACACTATTGTGGTGGGCAGTGTCTTCAATGTCTGAATTTCAGAGGAGACAAACCATAGCTGTCTAGTCCCTAGAAGTCGCCATTTACAGTGTGTTGACTATGGGCCAGGAGACTTGCTGGCAGGTAGTTCACTCAATACCCCTAATTTTAAAAACAACCTGTGTGGTACATGCTGTATTTTTCACTTTCACAATGATGAAACTGATGGTTCAGCTATGTAATCAAGAAATCAGTTATACAGCCAAGGTATGTAACTACTCGAAAAAGGTGGAGCTGGTATTTGATCCCGAGTTTGTCTGATTCCAAAAGGTATGTGCATTGTAGGCTAGCTTATATGAAGAGCCTTACATGAAGGGATATAAGCAGAGCCTTATGTGTGTACTTTAATGCAATGTTTTACTTAGTATGGTGAGTCCGAGCAAAAACCAAAACACCAATCTATAAAATACACTTTGTCTACCTACTATGTATGAATGTATGTATGTACGTATATAGGTGTGTCTGTATGTATCTACCCACTTTGTACCTACCTATCTGACATCTGTCTATTCACTTTAAGCCACAAGGAGAGGCCAACTCAAAGCTCCTTTCAAAAAGTTTCTTTCTAAATTAATAAACCAGCCATAAAGGGACAGTGGAGTGACAGTCATCCTGAATGATGAACTCTGCCGTGAGAGTCATCACCCTTTGAGCGGAGCTGCCTGGAGACCGATAGAATGTGAACAGTGCAACACTCTTCCACCAGGGCTAGCCTGTGAGGCTACTCCTGCAGAGAGAATATCATTCAGACCAGAGAGCCAGAATCCATCCCAGAATAAGCCAGAGCCACAGTTATAGACATCAGCCTGATGGTTTAATTGTTACATTGGAAGTTTACTTTGCTCTGCTTGGATAAAAATCCAATTCCAGGGAAGCATATGTAGCAACTGATCAGTAAGGGACAAGTATAGGAAACTAATTGTAAATTATCCTCGAATCCCGATGTGAGTCAGAACAATAGGAAGTAACTTTGCTTCTCTGCTCTCATTGTTCAATATCTAGAAGATCTAGAGAAACTAATAGTTTCTATAAAGCAACTTTTTACTTGATTTTTATCTATCAATATGGATAAGTCCGGATATACACTAACTAAATATCCTTTTAGTCAATGGTTTTGTTTTTTGGTAACTGAATGAGTTAAAGCTCCTCGGGACTAGACTTTGACAATTAATCTTCACAGTAACACCAATGTGTATTCTTCCAATTTTATGAATGGGAAAACTGACACCCAATACTGATGAATGCCTTTCAGTGTTTCACAGTCCCAAGCACTGGCAGTGTCAGGACTCAGAATTAGGTGTATCTTCAAAGAAAAATCCATCTTCTACTCTCAGCTGCACATGGACTGTCACACAAACTGCAAAGAAAGACGAGGGTGCCACACACCAACAGCCTAATGTGGTAAAATGACGCACAAGACCCAGGCCACATTTGTGACAAATAAATACTGCGTGATTTCTCTTATATGAAAAATCTGAAAGAAAAGATAATAAGAAACAAGAAAATAGGTCTTTTGCAAAAGGAAAGGGGACCATGAGATGCAGAAAAGTGGGGAGGGAGGGAGAAGGCAATGGAAAAAGTACTAGTGTGTTACGTCTGGCACATGTACTAGCTTGACATGATGAAAGAAATCATTATGTATTGCAAAGCTGTACTTATCAAAATAAAAACCAAAGAAAAATAATGGGCATATTCATCCTAGAAAAATATAATCTCTGCCCCTACATTTATGGACAATAAATATGGGAAAGAGAGCCTGAACTTGGTTAATAATGAGACATAGGTAGCAGCATTTTATCATTATTAGAAATGTGGGCTTTAAAATATATATAAAATGGACCAAGATTAGTTGCAATTGTGTTACTCACTCACTAGCAGAAATGAGATAGCTCTCAGTTTATTACTTAGAAGATACTGTTATGATAGTATTGTTCATGGATGGAACCATCCCCCCAAAAGAAAAAAAAAACTTAGCACAATATAGCAAGGAACTAGTTAACATCTGAAGCTGTCAAAAATGGAATGGAGTCATTCGTGGGACACTGACTTCCTTATCTCCAGTGGAGTTTATATTGGGGGAAGTTTAATTTGGGGAAAGTAACTAATGAAAAGAATATCAAGGATCGCAGACAGGCAGTGGAAGATATTGTGGATCAGATTAGCTCAGCAGTTCCAGAAATTAAAATTTCACCAAATAGTACAAATTTAAAGAATGTAATCCCCGTGCATTACTTTACCAAGTAACTGTATAGAGAAACTAGATAAATTTAATGTATAAGTCATTTAATAGAAAGAAAATATACATGTTGAGTTGACAGCACATAATCTCAGAAGAATACATTTGTTTAAATTTAATAAATAGAGTTTTATGAAAACTTGACTACCATGTTCTTCCTTTTTTCGCTTTCCCATGGAGCAATCACAGCTTTGTCAAGTGTGAAGATTGGTCTGTGGACCATCTTTGGAGTTCACGGCTTTAAAAATTACTTTAGCAGTGAGCTTCTGAAGTAGTAAATTATTGTAAGCCAATCTGCATCACTTCCTTCTGATGGTGGCATTTTGTAAATTTTTAGGAGCAAATAGAATTAGACCTTTATCATTATTGACCAGAGATGGTTCATAAACATGGTATACCTAATAACTCTATTACTTTAAATGGTCTTGATACAAGAGAGACCACAGTTAGTTCTGACTCCCAAAGAGTTGTCACGGACCACGTCTCATTTTAACCTAAGGCCTGGCTTTATGACGGGTTAAGGGACCAAACAAGGGCTTCTGAGGAGGCTGAGGGTCCCTCTAAGATTTTCACACGAGTTATGCCAATTCCTCAAGATGCATAGCAGAAGCCATTACCTTTACTTCCTGTCTCCAAAAAGAATAGCGTTCGCGTATCTGCATCAGCAGATTCCATTCGTATATTGGACCATGCTGTGCTTTGAAATCCAGTTCTTTGTAAAGGAAGATAGAAGATTCAAATTTTTCATGTTATTAATATAATTAACTTTGGGGAGAGTGACTCTTAATTTAGTACTCATATTTTTAAAAAGCAGGAAATGCAACCCAGAGCTGGTAGATGACTCAGGCGAGGTCATACGGAAAGTTTGTAGCGCCGCTGCAACTAAATGCCCAATCTTCATCCCGGTGATCTTTCTGTCAGACCACAGCACCTGCGGCTCTGCAGCGCGCGAGTTATTACTTGTCATCTCTTCAGGAAGACGTTTCTAAGAATATCTGAATCTTCAGAGAGAAATTGACGTGTTTCAGAGTATACAGGTGAAAAGATCAAATACCTTTGCTGCATCCTGTCTGGTCACTCGATAGCTTTACAATTCACAGACAGAGGACGATCCCGGAGTGCTTCAGTTCTCACCTGTGAAGTGCACATGCCTGCATAATCATGCTGCTTTGCAGATTAATCACATAGCGTGTTTGAAACACTCTGCTCAGATTCAGCCACATGGCCAGTGCTCATCCATGTTTATTTTTATTATTGTATTTTATATTCTTTCAGGAGTTTCTGCAGCTTAAATTTTAATGACAAATGTCTCACACTACTAAAGGAAATCATAAGCTGCACAGTGAAAACAAAAATTCACATGGTGACTTCAATTCCACCAACTACTCCGCCCAGTGCGGTACCTTCTAGCCCTCTGCTCGGTAGAGGGTGGGCATTTCGAAAAATGATGACTGTGTGAACCGATGAATAAGTAATGAACAATGAATGAATAAATCAAAGCCTTACACTTTTTCATTCCTTTGGTCTCCTTTTGAGAAAAGGAGTTGCTTTGTGACCTGGTAGAAATCAAAGCAACGTACAATCAATAGTTGCAGCCTTCATTTCACACAGGTGTATTTTTTCCTTTCACTACATTATATACAACTTCTAAACTTGCCGCACTTTTGATGAATCTTTAGTGTTAGGAAACAGCCACCCATTACTTAACTTTCATGACTGTTTTCCAATACAATTAAACAATCTTCTAAAGGCTCTTCTGAGGTGTTTCAGAGTACTCAGTGCCCTGGATACATTATAGATTATTTAGACAACTTCTTATTATTAGCATTTTGTTTCATTTCATTCATTTTTTTTTTGTTTTTTGAGTACCGGGAATTGAACTCAAGACCTTGCACTTGCTAGGCAGGGACTTGTGCTGCTGAGCTGTATTCCCAGCTCATTCATACATATTCTTAAACATGTTTGCATGGTAAATGGGTTCATTCAGAGAAAAATATTCTTGGAAAGAATGATATTGATTTGGTCTTCAGGCTTTCATTGAATATTACCAAGTGCCTTTTAGAATACTTTCACCAAATTATGCTGCTAGCAGGAACTTGATACTGATGCCTAAAAACATTTTTTAACTTAGAAGATTTAGTATTGTGAGAATTATTTAGTAGCATTGTTTTGTCTCATGATAAATCTCATCATAATATTAGTTTATGTTACTTGGGAAATCCAAGTTTTGAGGGCTAGTGTTTTCCAAAAATCTTTTCTTATTCTCTTTGTGTTTTCATTCTTTGCCCTTCATAATGACTATTTTTGGTATTTATCCTATGATTAATGCAGCCCACACAAATATGATTCTTCTACTAAAGACTACACTTGTTAATCAATGACTTTTCTATGCTATTTTGATATATTCATCTCAATTACCCAGATCCTTGTCAATTTTTGCACTGTGTATCAAGAGGTCCCATAGAATTCATTAATGTTTCCTTTCAAATAAACCATACAATTTTTAATATTATTTTAAAGTATAGTAATTCTTATTCATAGGCAGAGAAAAAAGACTAAGCCATTAAGGAAAACATGTTCCTTTTCAAAATTATGCCAAACATTTAAAACTTTGCAAAATAGACATTTCGAAAATAACAGAAACAATTTATTTGCTCTATTCTTATGAGACCAGTGCTGTGAGACCTTGACTGTAAGAATAGAATAATATTTAATTAATCCTCTGAAAGATTAACCTGTTAAGAATTTATTTGCCTAATGCTCCTAATTTCCTCTTTAATATTGGCATGGTGCTCGCAGCCACAGTTATGTAAAGAGAAGGCCAGAAGGTCGCTGTGTGTGCCAGACTCGAACGGCTGCTCAGGCTGCATGTGTTCTCTTGCCTGTGGTCCCAAGCATCTTGACTTGTTTATGTTCTCCTTTTCATCCTACAATGGCCACCGTCTCTCTTCCTTGGGAGATCTAATCTTCCTATGCCTGGTGTAGACAGATTCAGGGCACCCAAGTTCTCCCCCTGTAATAAGTTTCCAGCTTCAGATATCGGGCAGTAGGAAAACTAACAAAGTGGAGAAGTTATAAAGCTTTATGAGATTTTACAAAGGTGCTATATTCACAATACTGGAGCTGCAGTTTCTGTTCCATTTTGTAAGTGTAGCCCTAGGCCTCACAGGCCTTTTTTCTCCCTGTCTTACTGTCTTAATGCATACCTTAACAACTCTCACCTGGAAGGGACGGTTGGCTTTGGTAAATTCTGTTCAGAATTAGCCTAAGTGCTGATATAGATCCATGTTTCCAAGAGACACACCACTGTGTGTCTCCTGCTCCGACCCATTCATATCTATGTTCCTCATTAAGAATAAGTTTCTAATCTGATCCATTCTCTTGGCTGGCAGTGTGTAGGTGTCCCTCCTTGATACCTGCCAGGGTTGCCTTTAAAATGAATTACAAAAAGAAAGACATTTTCCATTAAGAGAAAAATAATATCAATTGCACCGGCAAAATCTTCCAAAAAAGGCACTAAAGGGAGAAAATTGTTTGGTACTTAACAATGAAAAACAGGTCCTTTAAATTCTAGACACATTGCGGCAGAGGGTGAATGATGACCAATTCCATTACAATGAATGTCGGTCTAAGGGTCGAGGAGAGGGCTCCCTGTAATTCTGCAGAGAAAATGCCCACTTGTAAGGAGAGAGTCTGTTTCTTCTGTCCTCGGCCTTTAATAACTTTAGCTCTGAACTGAGTTAGCTGGCTCTTACAAGTTCCCAAGAGCACGACTGTCTATTACCATGAAGATGGAATAGTCGTGAAACCAGAGGCTGTGGAATGCCTCCACCTCTAATACATTTCTTCTTAGATAAAACGAATTCCTTCCTTTCCCACAGAACTCATTTTTATCCTTTTTTTCTTTTATGTTCTGCTACAGAAGTCTGTGTCTTCAATTAAGGCTGAAGCATAAAATGTGTTAGCAGGAGGAACTAAAGCCTTTTCTCCCCTGGGTTACAGGTAGCTAATGGGCAAATAGATAAATGAAAAGCATCAGGGCCATTTTCCTAGAAAGTTCACCTAATTATTCATGATCATCAACCTCAATCGAAAGGGAGTCATGGTTCCTGTTTGTTATATCTCACCTAATTCTCTCCAGTCAATGAGTCAGAACAAACTGGCCATCGAAGAAAACATTAAAGATCCAACCTACTGAGCATTTACATCATTTGGGGAACTCAGCTGTGCTTTTCCCAGGGCTGCAAAGGCTGTCATCTAGTGCCAGTTCAGGCAGGTGTCTCCAAATGACCTGCAAGATGCTGTATGTGGAGTTTCCCAGCTCCACGTGGCCAGTGAAGAATGCCAAGTCCCATACTTAGTTCACCTTGAATGTAGACATCAAGGAAGCCCACTGAAATGCAGCGATCTTTTTTTGAGGGCACATAATATTCTTGAATTATCATCTATGACTATTAGTCAATCTTTGAAAAAATCACCATGGGACATAAAGAACTCAGTATACATGACACATTTTCAAGGTAAAAGAAAACTGGCACACAACAGTGAGGTGGGGGGAGGTGGCGGTATCACATAGATTGCCCATGGTCATCTTCAGCACAACTGGGAAGATAAGGGAGTTACATTTGAAGAAACTCGAGAAAGAGTAGTTAGGTTGCTGCATGCTTCACTAACAACAAAAGGGGAGTTCAGGTAACTGCAAACATTGTAAGCCGCTATCACAGAACCTTTTCAAATTAAAGAGAGAAACTACAGTGATGGAAGGCAGAATGTTTTCGCTTTTATTAAAAGTCCTACTTTCTAAGGGAAAACTATTTTCTATTGGAAAGAAAGATTACTGGTGCCTTTTTCCGTAGAGACTGACTTTCTCCCATGGCATGTTCTTGGTGAAACTTACTTGACTATACATGCCTGGATTTATTTCTAAGCCCTCTATCTTATTTCTTCATTTCCGATCTTATGCTGGTTCTGTTCTTTTTCCATTACTGTGGTTTTTCAACTTAATTGTAAATAAGGTAAAATACTGTCTTTTCAGTGTCTTTGGCATTTCCATATGAATTTTCACTTTACTTTTCCCTTTGTTCTTGGAAAGATGCCATTGAAATTTTTATGAGGATTCCATGCAATAAATACACGAAAGATGAAACTTATTATCTATTTTTTCTTTTGCTCTTATTTTTTCTATGTGGAGACAGATTTTTTGTAAAGGGGTGGAAGGTGACGGCGGGAGGGGAAAGGAGAGAGGCAAGGGGATGAAGAACAACTACGATGCACTGTGTACCAACTCCCCACAGTGAACGTGGTCGTGTGCGCTACAGAGGTATCAATAAAAACAAAAATTAAAATCAAAAGCAATATGAAAACATATAGGTTTTTATGGTAACTCTACAGATACACACAAAGGCTATGTCCAATTATACTATATACTGAAAACTTGAGAACAGATTTTGTTTGTTTCTGAGCAGTGGAATTTTAGTTCCGTTTAAACAAGGTCTCATTATGTATACAGGCTGACCTTGAACTTCCTACATAGCCCAGGGTGGCCTGGAACACAGAATCCTCCTGCCTTGGCCTCTGGAGTGAGCAAAAGAATCGTTTTATTTATTTATTTTTTATTTTAAAGAGAAAAGAAAGAACAAAAGACAATGATATAGAATTTCAAAACAAAAGAATAGGAAACTAACAATGATCATTATATTGCATACGGTTATCTTCAAAGTAGTTGCTCAGATTATAAGATATAGGCAGACAAAACTGATCAAACAATATAAGCACACGCCCTTCCAAATACACAAAGACACACACACACACACAGGTATTTGTGGAGGTGACATAAAAGTCAAAGTTTTAATAATAGTAGTCATTCCACTATACGTATCTATATCAACATTGTATCATGTTGTAGGCCTTAAGTAGATGTAATTTAAAGAGAGCAGGAAGTGTGCTACATTCTGCAAATCTAGTGTTAACTCACTTCAAAGAGAAGAAATAAAAAAAGAAATACATTTTCATCAGGATTTGAGGAATGACTGTTTTTGTCTCTATTAGTAAAATACTCCACCTAGGTCATTTTAAGTTTTCAGTACATGTTGCTAAGTGGAACAGGCAGAGGTAAATGCTACAGTCACGTCTTATTTTATGCAAACACTGGTAACATCTCTCAGCTTTAAGTCTTTAAATTGTGCCAGAGTTGGTATTTGGTAGAAGCTGCACTCAGTTCATCATTTCAGCCTTTACAGATGGCAGAATTTCTCCTCTTACTTCTTCCGCAGTAACGATTTCAGAAATCAACAGATCCTAACTCCTAGGAAGTGAGCACAGGAGAGGTCATTTCTTCAAACACCTGACAAAAGTCTTGTACTCCTGTCCTGGCAGACGTTCACAATCGCACCCAGAAGTGGCAGTCTTCATCCTCCGAGCGTGGCTCTTTTCCACGGTAACAGCGTGCATGGGACACACCCTGTGGCCACTGCAGCTGGAGTCAGCCATGCAAGTGGGTCCTTTCAATCAGCTCTATAAAAATAATTCAATGCTTTTAGACAGGAAGGGCACAGTTTGCTTTGATAGACTCTCCTTCCTCTTTTCTGGTGTGTTATGGTTTGTGACTGCATGTCCCCCCAAATCCTTAAGCAGTTTATGGGGTGGCTTTTAGAGTTCATGACTGACCCATGATCTAATGCTGGAATTATGGGTGTGAGAGCTATACCTGCCCTAGGGAAGATAGTTTGCTGGAATTATGGGTGTGAGAGCTATACCCTGGGGTGGATAGTTTGTATATGTAAGGGAGGGAAAGAGGCTGCTGGCTGCCATTCCTGCTGCCATTCCTCCCTTCTTGAGCTTGTTGCTTTGCTGTTACTACCACCATAAACTGTTGCCCTCTGCCATGTGCCACTCTGCCTCAGCACCAGCCAAGTATGGACTGAAACCTCCACAAACTGTAAGCTAAATAAACCTTTCCTTCCTTCATTTTGGGTGTTGGGCATTTTGTCTCAGCAATGAGAAAAATGTAACCAAGACATGGTGCTTGGTGTGTTGCACATACTTAAGGAAACTGGCAGAGATTTATGGACATTTCCACTTGTCACATGTAAAAGTCCCACAAGCCTGAGCCAGAGACTGGCATGCAGTGAGGATGCTACCCGGGGAGAGTTCATGGAGAGAGATGAGCTCACAATAGCCACAGCTGTTCCAGACTTTCTAACTGGATCAGTTTTGGGAGGAAAGAATCTACCCTGGACTTTGCATCCCTAGGAGGGGGGGGGCGTGGAGAAGACTCGAGGCATTCCCACATAACCCAAGAGCATAGATTATTCAAGTCATCCCTGGTGAGGTCCCAAAAATTGTGGAGAAAGGATAAGCTATCCCACTGTTTCTTTCCCAAAACTCTGATCCATAGTAGCAGGGTCCTTATCAAGACCTCCAGCTGCCTGTTTGAGGGTCTTAGCAATGCATAAAAAGGGCAGAGAAGTCAGTGCCTCAGGATGGGCAAAACCAAAGTCACTCCAAGCTTACCACTCTGTATGGAGCACATGCACACATCCTCAGAGGCCTAATGTATTTTTTCTGGAACAGGGAGGTGACCATTACTGCAGGTTGGTAAGAAGAGCAAAGCATTCTTGCAAGGATGAGATCAGGGTCAATAAGGAAACTGTTTTTTCCCAAACAAAACTTTTACTACTGCTACTCCATTGTTTCAAAATCCCTGTTATCCTCAGCAGGTTTTACCTCACTCTGTCAGCGCGGTAGTCTCATGAGCCATAGGGCTTCAGCTGTGGCCGAGAGAAAGCAGGTTTTTCTGCATTCTGAGAATGCAGAGTAGGACAAGGATAGCCTTGGACATCCTAGCCTCAGTTTGTAATTTGTGGTCTCCAGCACATAGAATTGTGAGTAAAAATAAAATGATGCCATTTCATAATACTAACACAGGATCATTTATGACATAGTGGTAGATGACTAGAACTCGAGTTATGCATAGCAGTTAACATAAGCCACCTGAAATCATTCTTAGAAATAAGAATTGTGCAATTAATTAAATAATATCACATTTTCTGATCATCGAGAGGAGCTCTTACAGCTTCTGAACTGTAGTTTAAATTTATATTTTTCCTCCTTTTAAAAATTTACATCTTTCTCGCAATATTTGATGGCAAGAACATTACTGATACACACTCCCAAGAGTTGCAGGTGTTAAGGAAAGTTGGCATAAAAAGTCAAACTAGGTGTTCGAATTACACTAAAGTGTAGGCTAGGGTCTTCTCTACCTCTTTCGTGCTGCATGGTAGCCCCAGGACCATGTGGGACCGCTTTTACCACCCTTCACCCGAGGTACTGGTTCTGTATCAACACATCTCCACTGGGCAGCCTCATTCACAACTGAGTGACAATATATAACTCTCCACAAAGCAGCTTTTCCATGTTTTAAAAAAATGCCTCCAATGTGGAGACAATTCTTTTCAATGTGGGCATTTATGATTTTGCAACAAAAATACTGCAATTGGGACGTTCATGCAAGTAGCTTTTCTAACACACACAAAATAAACAAGATATAAAACATACTCCACTGAAAAACTGCATTCCATCACTTGACCATTATGCTGATGAAATATTTCAGTAAATCACAGTCTTTATGCCATCCTTGGGTCTTTTGCAATCTCAGCTGGTGCAACTGTATAATGTATATTGATTTCTGTTTGGAATTGAGTGGCAAGAAAAGATGTTTAATCATTTGACTCCTGACTGTTTAATAAAGAATCTGTCTCATTTAATAAGTTTGTTTTAGATAAGACCACCATCCCTGCCATGGTCCCCTTTCCCTTTCTACTCTTTTTTCTTTTTTTGGAAGAAAAGTAACAAATGGGGCTTCAGATGATACAATCCCACTGATAGCATTCCACTCCTTTTCTTGGCCATCACTGTGATTTGCAGAACTGGACCACTACCCACCAGAAAAATATGCTCTCTAAATTATAAATGTACTGTGCCTGTCTGTGCTTCAGAAATCAGTATTAAGTAGAAGAAATACTGGGTACCCCACTTCCAACTAGAGTCTATGCTGCAATTATAGAAAGCAAGAACCGTATTGGTATAATTTCCCACCCAATCACATCCCATTAGTATTTCGTTTTTCTAAAACCACATGGCATAAAAGTTACTAATAAACTGTCTCTACTTGTTGAGCATTGGCCAAAAAAAAAAAAATAAATCACATAGAACTCCATTAATGTTTCACAATAGGAGGTTGCTAATAAGATTAGAAGCAAGCAAAAATGTTTAAGAGGAAAACATCTGAGAAAGTCACTGTCAATGTTAAGAGAATCAATTAATTGGGCTCCTTGAGGACACTGTGGAAAGACCAGGGAAATGTGCAGGAAAGTGAAAGAAGGGACAGATTTTATTTCAGTTGGGAAAGATTATGAACTTCCCAATAAATATTTCAGAAAAGATCTGAACATCTGTTAATACAAAGTAAATGACTTTATGATCCAGAAAACTTTTCTTGACTTCTCACAGACTGCTTTCTGAGTGATCTAAAAATAGATTAAACTTGTTTCCTGTGTGTTCACCAGAGTGTTAATACAGACTTGGTCTGTTGTAGGACTGCACAAAGACTTTAGTTCCTCCTCTTAGTCTCCAGTTGGAAGAAACTTCTATACAAAGCAAACTCCCTGGGATGTATTCTATGTGACAGCTGACATTTACTCCTCAGGCCAGACTTGATATACCTGAGACTCTTGCTCTGTCTCTAGAATGGCAGGCCCATGTCCCAAATAACATTTCGTTTTTAGCTAAACACCAAAACAATGGAGAAATTGTGGCCCCACGTGGTGTTTAGGACCTTTTCTTCTAGAAACTTCTGGCCGGTAGTAACACTACACAGGGAAGGGAGCACACCTGTCATGCAGCAGGAAATTCCACAAGGGTGGATTACACTGATGGCATTCATAGTATCACAGAAACATATTGTGAGTGTTCACTTTTTTAAAAATTATGATGACACATAATTGCCATTAAACTCTCAAACTAACTCCCTTGTTTGAGACATACTTATCCTGTTTCTTGCCACATGCTGAAGCAGTTCATGCAGTTTCCCTTCATGTGTCTTTAGTTCTTCTATTGCTGGTTCAGCATCCTGAATCAATTCAAAATGTTGACCTTTCAAGGTCATTTTGACTTTGTGGAAGAGCCAGACATTGCATAGTTCTAGTTCCAGTGAAAGGTGGGTGAGGACACGGCACAGTGTTCATGTGGACCACATCCCACTTCCTGGACTTGCCACAGCATTCACTGATTTTTCTTTCTCACAACTCCTAAAGATACCCTTGAAAGGAGACATCCAGAAGTACTCCAGGAAGTGGCAGGAATAAAGAGATAAGTGTGTTGGAAGTGAAAGATAGTATTCTGATGAAGCTTCACAGAAATGTGTTTTATTAGATTTTTAAAATTTAAACACACACTTTATTTCTTGATCAGCCTTAGTGCATCCCAATGTTCAGAATTAAACTCTGAGAATAAGAGGATTTGGAATTTATGGTCCTATGTGTGCAACTGTAAATGTAAATACTTTGAGCTTCTGACATTCAAGGGGAGTCAGTTGGACTGATTTGGGTTAAGATGCCTGTAAGAACCAGAAACAAGATAATAAAATGTATTAATAATCCGGTGATTGTCTGGCTTCACAATACCCATGAACACTTATTGTGAGTAGATTCAATTAGTCAGTGGGTTTTATACCCAGTATGATCTGACTTAGGATCCAGGCTCAGGCATTTGCTTGGTGGTCTATAGCAAGAGTAATTAAGCCTTTGAATCCTCAGTGTTTGCTTAATTACCATGGGAACAACAGGAGGACTTATCTCATTGGTGGTTGTGAAGACTCAGTAAGATCAAGTATGGGAGACATGCAGAATGCCTCTTCTGTCTGTGAGTTTCTACCTCCACACAGGAAGAGCAGTTGTCTCCAAGAGTGTCAGCTAGGGCTTGACTGCACACCAAACACTAATAATTAGGCAAAGGCGTTCTCACATTTATAGCAAACAGGATAAAAGAAGAGATAGTACCTGTCCTTGAAAGTTTATATTCTGGCGGGAGAGTCAGACATAAATCATTACGTTATGTAACACGATTATTCTGGGGTGGCTAAAATAACATTGCGTGATTTTTTTCTTGCCACATTTTTCTTGTGTGTGTGCATGCATTTGCATGTGTGTGTGTGTGTGTGCGTGTGTGCGTGTGCATGTGTGCTCATGCACAGTGGGGATCAAACCCAGGGCCTCCACAGCTTAAGCACATGCTCTGCCACTGTGCTCCATCCTCAGCTCTATTTCTAGATTTTCACATCTGTGCAGCTCAGTCAGAAAGAGACAACATTTCTGAGGGCTCAAGAATCATTTTGGCCTTAATATTTTTGCGTTTTAATGGATATGAGCCTTTAAAAAAAAATAAGAACTTCTAATGGAGCATCTAATAAATGCCAATCCTAGGCTAAGTAATTTGTATACTTTATTTCTCTTTAGAGTCACAGATATTCTATTAGCTAGCTCTCCTGTTGCTCACTGTTTTGTTTTTTATGAGGAAGCTGAGAAATATTATAGAGCTTCCCAAGTGACACATCGTGTAGGTGGTAAAACTGAAATGGGACTAATTTCTAAATCTGTGATCTTATCCAGCCTGCATTTTCTCTGTCTTCACTGGGGTTGCAGCTACAGAAAGGCTTTAACATCAAAGCCTCCGACCGCTTGCTCACGATGCCTGGATACCGCCACACCAAATTTCTCAGAGCTTACAAATAATCATTTTAAAACAGGGCCACTCAGGCTGTGCAATCTAATGATGCTCCATTTTAGTTAACACAACTCAGCCGCATACGTGCGGGTGATTGAAAACGACAAGACGAGACTTGGGCTCTGTCTTGTGGGGAGTAAATTTGTGCTGTCAATTGAATCTGGGGGAGCGAATGTTTTCTGCAAAAATGTTGAAATGTATTTCATATTTACGGTTTAGATGAGAAGGCACCAGAAATTCAGTATACACATTTTGCATTTCAAAGTCAGGTATTTACATCTTGGTAGGTCAGACACACTGAAAAACTGGCAAATCCGTGAGGGGCTGCAAAAGGGAACAAGGGTAGGAAGGATCTAGTGTGCTGGATAGAGAGGCAGGAGTGCCAGGGTGAGACTTTCTCCTTTATACCCGAAGCTTTCTACAGGATGTCTTCCAGGCTGGAGAGGGTCTGTGCTCACCAGGGCATGGCGCGCTAACTGGCTGGGCATGCTGTGGACATGCACCGTCCCCCTGAGGGACCGCCAGCACTGAAGATTTAGCAAAACGGGTGAGATTTCATTTAGGAAATTGATGCATATTTTGGATGCAATGATTCTAACTGCAGCTTTCTCTCCCAAACTGTGGAGGGGCACGTGTAAGGATTAAGGACAAAAGAGAAGAAGAGCTTACCACATCGTCTCTGCTGCCACAGAAGTGTACACTTCTGAGCTTTCTCAGCAGGCTTCAGGAGGCAATCTGTAGACTGACACTAGTTTGGTAAAATTTACATAGAAGTCAAGAATCTGGGTCATGTATTCTGTTAGAGAAGGAGGTTGCCAGGCAAAGGAATACCCCAAAAAATGAGTAAGAAAGAAATTTCTTGTCCTCAGATTTCACTCTGCAGCAAACAGGATTAAACAGATACACAAATGCCTGGGACAGAGAGAAGTTACCATAAGATTCTGGTTACACTCATTGAATTCCTGCCAAGCACATTCACATCCCCTCAGTAGAAGAGACTGTCATGACACCGACTTTCCTGAAGATGAAATGAAGGTTTCAGGGAGACTTCAAAATCAGATCCCCACCGCCACCACTCCAAATCTACAGAACACATCTGAGATGCCTCTAGGCCATGGTATTGTACAGGCTACTCGGAAGTAGGATGATGAGATCCTCTTATGTTGAAAGAAGGTAGCTTTTGTGCTTTCAGTGGCAAGGACTGAACACAGGGCCTTTCAATTCAGCCTTATCCCTAGTCTTTTTTTTTTTTTTTATATTGTTTACTTTTAGACAGGGTCTTGCTTAGATGCCCAGGCTGGGCTTGAATTTATTCTCCTGCCTCAGCTTCTCAGAATTCTGGGAATAAGATGGCCTTTGGATGGAGGAATTATTTGAGATTTAAGCTTTGAATCATAAATACAATTTTGTTAAATAAAAATGAATAAGTATGTGGGGTCCAGGCAATAGAGTCAATGGGGGCTTGATTCCACCATCAGATCTCCAGATCTGTCTTCATTTATATACGAGGGCACTAGGGTGAGTAAAACTGACTTGCTCAGAAGCTGAAGTTTCGTGGTAAAACTAACGATGATGATAATGATGATGATGGTGACTTCAGTGGTGGTGATGACGGTGATGGTGACGGTGATGGTGATGGTGACGGTGACGGTGATGGTGACGGTGACGGTGATGGTGATGGTGATGATGGTGATGGTGGTGATGATGGTGATGGTGGTGATGGTGGTGATGATGGTGATTATGGTGATGATGGTGATGGTGATAATGATAGTGATGGTGATGATGGTGATGGTGGTGATGATGGTGATGATGATGGCGATGATGGTGATGATGGTGACGGTGATAATGATGGTGATGGTGGTGATGGTGGTGATGGTGATGATGATGGTGACGGTGACG